>JAEQBH010009694.1:0-85972 GCA_016808115.1 Tetrastigma voinierianum | reverse complement strand
CACATTGCCGAGGCACCCATCAATATTGCAAATTCATATTTCTAAACGACAGGGTTACCGTGGAGCAAGGGCAAAAGCACTAGCCGAGGCACCGTAGTCATGGCATGGCAAGTATTGAAGTACTAGGCGAGGCCTGCAGGTCTAGGGCATGACAAAGCACTAGACCGAGGCCCTGTCTAGGTACGGCATGGCACTAGGCGCCGAGGCCCCGTGTCTAGGCATGACAAAAGCGCTAGACCGAGGCCATATGTCTAGGCATGGCATAGCACTAGGCCGAGGCCCCGAGGCCCCGTGTGTCTATGCATAGCAAGCCATAGCACTAGGCCGAGGCCCCGTGTGTCTATGCATAGCAAGCCATAGCACAAGGCGCCGAGGCCCCGTGTGTCTAGGCATGGCATGCCATAAAGACTAGGCGCGGAGGCCCCGTGGTGTTCAGGGCATGGCATGCCATAGCACTAGGCGCCGAGGCATCAGAAATGCAGGGCATGGCATGCCATAAAGACTAGCCCGAGGCCCCGTATGTCTAGGCATGGCATGCCATAGCACTAGCGCCGAGGCCCCGTAGCATGGCATGCCAGCACTCAGCGCCAGGCATCGTGTGTCTAGGCATGGCATGGCATAGTACTGAAGTCAGGCCCGTGTGTCTAGGCATGGCATGGCATAGCACTCAGCCCGAGAGGCCCCGTGTCTAGGCATGGCATGCCATAGCACCAGCCCGAGGCCCCGTGTGCTCCAGCATGGCATGCCATAAAGACTAGACCGAGGCACCGTGGTTCAGGCAATGGAAAGTACATTCATGATAGAAATAAACCTCAACCCTAAAAACAATGTTCTTTTAAACTAGGCGATTTTGCACCTAGGCATGGCATGGCATGTAATTGTGGCCGAGGCACCGTGCCGCATGCACTAGGCCAATCACCGTGTCTAGGCATGCCTGGGCGGCACAAGGCTTCCAGGCACCGCAACAATCGCCGTGTCGGTAGCATGCCAAGGCACCAGTCGCGCCAACGCGCTCAGGCAAGCACTCTGGCCGAGGCAACTGCCCTAGGAGGCATGCACTAGGTCGAATCACCGTGCCTAGGCATGCCACTACACTAGGCCGAATCACCTGCCTAGGCATGTCATGGCACTAGGTCGGTGTTAACGCGCTTAGGCAAGCACCCGGTCGAGGCACCGTGCCCAGTGCCATGACACTAGGCCGAATCACCTTGCCTAGGCATGCCACGGGCATAATTGAACAACGTGCCTAGGCATGTCATGGTGACAGGTCAGGCACAATATGCTTAGGCAAAGCACCGGCCGAGGCACCGCCCGTGCCATGACACTAGCCGAATCACCTTGCTCAGCATGCCACGGCATTCAGGTCGAATCAACGTGCTTCCAGGCATGTCAGCGGCACTAGGCCGAGGCAATCGTGCTTGTGGGCAAGCACCTGGCCGAGGCACCGCGCCCGTGCCATGACCAGGGCCGAATGCTCATTTGTGTTACGTCATGGCACTAGCACTAGGTCGAGGCACCATAGTTCATGCTACGGCACCAGACCGAGGCACCGCCCGTGCCATGGCACTCACTCAGGGCCGGCGCACTCGCCTGGCATGTCATGGCATCAAAGTCGAGGCACACCGCGCCAAGGCATGCCTTGCACTAGGCCGAGGCACTCAGGCATGGCATGCTCACTAGGCTATGGCACTCGTCTGTGCAAGGCACTAGCAGGGAACCCTCGTCTGTGCATGTCATGGCACTAGCCGCGTACCGCGGCCTTGGCATGTCATGGCATCAGCCCGTGCACCGCGCTTGCAAGACCGGTCGGCGCACCGCGTTTGTGCGCCATCGCAGGTTGAACCGCACAGGCACGCCACGGCACTTGAGCCTGCACCGCCAGCAAGCACCGGGTCGGTGCAACGCGCTTAGTGCTAATTGTGGCTGAATCACCGCGCCTAGGCATGTCATGGCACTAGCCCGTGCAACGCGCCCGTGCACCGCGTCTCGTGCATGCTCATGGCACTAGTCCGGCGCTAAATCGCGCTCCGTGCAGTACGTCAGCGGCACCAGTCCGAGGCACCCGCGCCCGTGCATGTCATGGCACTAGCCTGCACCGTGCCTGTGCATGTCATGGCACTAGCCCAGCACCGCGCCCTGGCAAGCACAAGGCTAATCACCGTGCTCAGGCATGTCATGGCACTAGGCCCAGCGCCGCGCCTAGGCAAGCACAAGGTCGAATCACCGCGCCTGTAAAGCATGTCAGCGGCACTAAAGTCGAGGCAATCGCGCCCAGCATGTCATGGCACTAGGCCGAGGCACCGTACCGGCAAGCACTCGTCGCAGGCACCGTGCCTAGGCAAGCATTGTCGAGGCACCGTGCCTAGGCAAGCACCAGCCGACGCGACCGCGCCCAGGCATGTCATGGCACTAGGTCGAATCACCGTGCTTCCAGGCATGGCACTAGTCGAATCACCGCCCAGGCATGCCATGGCACCAGCCTGTGCCGAGGCGGATTCGAGGCATGTCACCGCACCAGCCGAGGCACTGCCTAGGCACGACCCTGTGGCGGGAAGGCCAGTGACTAGGCATGCCATGGCACTAGGTCGAGGGCACCGCATCTGCCACAATACCTAGGCTTAGCATGGGAGGCAAAGATGTAATATCACATGGGAGGCAAAGATGTAATGGCATGGTTTCCACAAGGACACCACACATGCCCTGAATCCGGCCACCACGACCAGGCAACATGCTCATTAATGGACGGAAGTACCACCGAGCAATTCATGGCATAGCCCGTGTGCCGCAAGCCCGGCCGTCCGAATTCGCCACCTTGATTTCGAGCAAGGCAATCGCCACCCAATCGCGCTTCTCATTTCGTTTAGCTTTTATTCCATGCTTTATCCGTCGTAATCAAGATTTGGTTCAACGGTCACTTCCCGGTACCACCCCTGCACGCCCAGAACCTCTTGTCGGAGGGACGAAAAAGGGAAACGCGGTGGATCGTGGTTCGGCGTGAGGATCTAACCCGAGCGACATGTGGTCAATCTCGCGGATCGTGGCAGCAAGGCCACTCGCCACTTACAATACCCCGCCGCCAGATGGCCGCCCGCAGCGATTCTACCCGCTACCGTCGGAATAATGCTTCAAGGCGCCCACGCCTGGCTTGTCCAATCGCGAGGACCTGACCAAGGACACGCGCCCTCCTGAAATGAGGGCCCCTACCGAGGGCTCCAACGGGCGACGGCGACGCTGCCGCTTTCTAGCCCTGATTCGACTTAGAGGCGTTTCAACATAATCCAAATGACAGAGATTACGGCCACCGGCTTTTCAAATCCAAGCGATGACCCCAATTGTGCGAATCAACTAGCTCCTCTGCACTAGGTTGAATTACTATCATGTAATAATCGCCATCAGTAGTGGTAAACCAATTGCCTCACTAATTCCGCCTAAACCCCCACGCCCCTACAGGGTGAACAATCCAACACTTGGTGAATTCGCTTCACAATGATAGAAGAGCCGACATCGAAGGATCAAAAGCAACGTCGCTATGAACGCTACGTTGGCCAAGCCGCTTATCCTCGTGGTAACTTTTCCGACACCTCGCCACCAAGGTCTAAAGATCAGATAGCCACGCACTGCCTCTCAGCCCGCACCGAAATCGAATCAAACGGCTTTTACCCTTTTGTTCCACACGAGATTTCGCTCGAGTCATCTAGGACACCAAGGTTATCTTTTAACAGATGTGCCGCCTCAAATAAACTCCCCACCTCGACAATGTTCCTTTCTCGCCGGATCGACGCCGCGAAGGCTTTGGGTCCAAAAGGAGGGATGTTCCCGGCCCCATTCACGGAATAAGCAAATAACGCAAAGTAGTGGTATTTCACTTTCGTGCTTCGCCCCACTTATCCTACACCTCTCAAGTCATTTCACAAAGTCGGACTGTGAGTCAAGCTCACAGGTCTTCTTCTCGCCGACTCGCCAAGCCCGCTCCTCATCGGGTTCACTGGATAAGAGACGTGACAAATGGGAATCTCGTTAATCCATTCATGCGCTGGCACTAATTAGATGACGAGGCATTTGGCTACCTTAAGAGAGTCATAGTTACTTCTCCCGCCGCTTACCCGCATTGTCAATTTCTTCACTTTGACATTCAAAGCATCGCAAATCACATTTCGCGCGGAGCATCCGCAGTGACCATCGCGAATGCTTTGTTTTACCAAAACGGATTCCCTTTGTCCGCACTAGCCTCGGTCGATCGCTCGACGCCGGAAGGCCCCGAGGGAGCCGCTCTCAGCCCGTTTCGGCCAAGACGCGCGAATTCGCCTCGCCGCTGGAGCAAACAGCAGCCCAATCGACAAATGACGGGTTCCCGGATCGACCCCGCGCCCAAATTTCTCGTGAGCCAACTTTTTTCCCGAGTTAGCGATCCATTTTGCCAATTTCCCTTGCCTACATTGCTCCATCGACCGTAGGTCGCTCACCTGAGAACTGACACGCGGCTAAGGAAGTATCGACCGGCGTGGAGGCACTTTGGCCTGATTTTCATGGGCCGCCGAGGGCGCACCGACACCACGCTGACGGCGGCAGGCTCTTTCCACTACCGACTTCACTCTCCACGAGCCGCTCTGTGGTGGGCGTCGTTAAACGTAAAAGATAACTTCTTCCCGAGGCTCCTCGACACGCCCGGGACTTCTAACGCCGCCACCGCCACGCCCCGGTTCAGAATGTTAACCCGATTCCTTCGATGCTCGCAGGCAGACGCTACCGGACGGCTTCCCGCTCTTTAGGATCGATCACTAACCCATGCGCGCCGCTCACATGGAACCTTTCCCTTCGCCTTCAAAGTTCTCATTTGAATATTTGCTACTACCACCAAGATCCGCAGACCGACGTCGCCCGCCCCGGCTCGCGCCCAGGTTTTGGCGGCGACCGCCGCGCCTCCTACTCATCGAGGCCCGGCCCCGCTCGACGGTCGTATAGGCCGCCGGGGGCCGCCATCCATTTTCTGGGCTAGTTGATTCGGGCAGTGAGTTGTTACACACTTCTTAGCGGATTTCGACTTCCATGACCACCGTCCCGTTGTCTTAACGACCAACACCCTCAGGGGTTCTAGGTTAGCGCGCATTGGCACCGTAACCCGCTTCCGGCTCATCCCCGCACGCGCCCGCTACCAAAACGGCCCACTGGGAGCATTCCGCGTGGGTCTGGCCAATGGAGCAGCCGTGCCGTCCCACCCATTTAAAGTTTGAGAACAGGCCGAGGGCGTTGCGCCCGATGCCTCTAATCATTGGCTTACTCCGAGCAGTGAACTCGCCCGCTGGCCCAGCCTATCCCCGAGGAAACTCTGGAGGGGAACCGCCACTAGGATGGTTCGATTATCTTTCGCCTCATACCCAAGCCTCCGACGAACGATTTGCACGTCGCATCGCCGCGGGCCCCACCAGTTCGCTTCGCCCGCCGTGCATAGTTCACCATCTTTCTGGGTCCCGACAGCATGTCTCTCACTGAACCCTTCGAAGATCACGGCCTACGACCTGCACCCCCAGGGGATCCCGCGATCGCCTTCCTTACGCCTTACGGGTTTACTTCTCAGCCCGTTGACGCACACTACGTCGACTTTGGTCCGCGTTTCAAGACAGTCGAACAAATTGGCCGGCCGACGCCATGAGCGCACAGTGCCGGCACGCCGAGGGCATGCGCCGTATTCCACGACGAGGCGACGACGTCCCACCCGGCATGACTACACCGGGCTTGGTCGCAGCCCCAAACCGCGGCCGGTCCGCGCCCCGAAAGCCGATCGGGGCTGACCGGCGGACATTGCTCCACATCCGACCAGGCGCATCGCCGCCCCCATCCGCTTCCCTCCCGACAATTTCAAGCACTTCTTGACTTTCAAAGTCCTATCTTTTCCTCATGCAGATGGTTTGCTATCGGCTCGTCAGATTTAGCCTTGGACGGAATTTACCGCCCATCGGGGCCGTGATTCCCAACAACCCGATTGGCCGACAAATGTTTCTTCTCGTAGCGACAGGTCCGGGCACGGCGGGGCCTCACCTCTCCCGCGCCTTCCGTGGGACTTGGGCCCGGGTCCGCCGCCGAGGACGCTCCGTGACTACACCTGACGGCGGGACCGCCCGATTTCTCGTCGGGCTTTTCCCCTGTCACTGCTACTGCGGAACTTGCAAGTTTCTTTCCTCCGCTTTATTGATATGCTTAAACTCAGCGGGTGTTCCCACCACCCGGGTCATTGCCGAGGTTCTCGCCTTTCGTGGTGCCCCCACAAGCGCCGCGCCCGATTACGGGAGCCCTCCTTCCTCCTCCGGACGAGGGGAAAGGATCAGGTTCAAGCTAAACCACCATTGCCGAGGCGTGCATCGCCGCGGGACGCATTTTTAACCAACCACCTGACGCGATGTTCCATGGAGGCCAATGTCCGCCCCAACCTGTGCCCCTTACTCGCTAAGGTGGAGGGGGCGACGTGTGCGTGGACGCCAGTGCGCGTGCCTCGACTCAATGGCGTCGGGCGCAACTTATGCTCAAAGACTCGATGATTCACGGATTCTCGCAATTCACAATTCAAGTATCGCATTTTGCCACGTCGGCGCGAGCCTAGATATCCGCGCCAGAGTCGCTTTTTGTGGAGTTAACGACACGCTTCCGCTAAGACTCCGCGACCCAGGCGACGGATGGCGTTGTTTCGCTGTATTTTCCTTGGCGCTTTCCACGGTTCGCTTGTCGATCGAAGGTCTCGCGAAGACACCCCCATGCACGGGCGAGGGAAGGCTCGCGAGGCCCACCGATCCATCGAGACGGAGCGAGGCCACGCCGCTCGGGCTCTCGACGCAAGTTGTTAAACAACGTGTTCACCGGTCGCTCACGATAGTTCGACAATGATCCTTCCGCAGGTTCACGGTTTGAAACCTTGTTACGACTTCTCCTTCCTCTAAATGATAAGGTTCAAAGGACTTCTCGCTGACGTCGCAAAGGCGAACCGCTTCACGCCGCCGACCAACACTCCACCGACCATTCAACTCCAGAGGAGCCGACGCGGTGTACAAAGGGCGTGGACGTAGTCAACCCAGCCGATGACTCGCACATTGTGAATTCTCGAAGACCAACAATTGCAATGATCTATCCCCATCAATGGCGAAATTTCAAAGATTACCCGCCCGTCGCCAAGGCTATAGACTCGCTGAATACATCGCCAGAACAGGCGCCCGTAACATCTAAGGGCATCATGCACTAAGTATCGCCTCAACTTCCTCGCCTGCCGCCATAGTCCCTCTGGCCGGGTCATGAGGATCACCTTCATAGCCAGTTGCTGCGTCGAGGTCTCGCTCGCTAACGGAATTAACCGCACAAATCGCCTCCACCAACTAAGAACGGCCATGCACCACCACCCATAGAATCAAGAAAGAGCTCGCCTCCGTCAACTTACTATGTCCTGACCTCGGTAAGCTTCCCGTGTCAGTCAAATTGCCGCAGCTCCACTCCCGGTGGTGCCCTTCCGCCACCTTTGCCACCTTGCGACCATACTCCCTAACCCAAAAAAACTTTGATTTCTCATAAGGTGCCACGAGTCCTAAAAGAACATCCGCCGATCCGGTCGGCATCAAGCGACAGGTCGAGACTAGATCTGTGATCTCGACGCCTTCGAGCCCCCAACTTTCGTTTCGACACGAAAACATCCTTGGCAAATGCTTTCAGCTTGTTCGTCTTTCCATAAATCCAAGAATTTCACCTCCGACTATGAAATACGAATGCCCCGACCGTCTCCCCGTTAATCATTACTCCGATCCCGAAGGCCAACACACAGACCAATCCTATGATGTTATCCCATGCTAATGTATCCATAGCGCAGTTTGCTTTGAGCACTCTAATTTCTTCAGCACAAAGACCGAGGCACGACTCTACTGCCAAGACCGTGAGCGCACGTCGTAGAAGGACAAGAGGACCTAAGGCACACCGTAGCGCGGATCGAATCGACCCATCCCAAAGTCCAACTACGAGCTTTTTAACCGCAACAACTTAAATATACGCTATTGGAGCTGGAATTACCGCTGTCGCCGCACCAGACTTGCCCCTCCAATGGATCCTCGTTAAGGATTTAGGATTGTACTATTCCAATTAATGTGACTCAAAGAGCCCTGTATTGTTATTTATCAGTCACTACCTCCCGTGTCGATCGCAATTTTGGCGCCGCCGTCAGCCTCTTCCTGGATGGTAAATGCTTCTCGCCCTCTCCGGAATCGAACCCCACTCCTCCACACCACAATACCATGGTAGGTGTCACACCCCTGGTTTATCAACACGAATTTTTCACCATCGATGAAGCAGGCTAACTCGATTAGCCAACCTTTCCTACGTTGTCTCTCAAAGCAAAGTATTGTAGACTTAGAATGTACAGAAAATCCAACTTGTATTATTTAAATCACAAGTGTCAGGCACTTCTCACAATACAAGAACTTTACAAAATATACAGAATAATGGCACACTCTCTAACCCCATCTAAGTTGAGACTCAACTTTATAGACTTTGGTGTCTATTGCCAACATAGGTGACCTCTTCCTAACAGTGCCATCTTTCACCGCATTTGATTTGAATCGCTCCATATTTCAAAATTGCTCTATATGGGAGTTGATGTCTGGAATTTGAAATCTGGGCTCACAATTTTCAAATTCAAACTCCCACCATTTTGTCATGGGTGCATGTCCACCATATGCTACCATGCACCTGCCGCTAGTCCACCGTACCTTACCATGCACCACCATGGTTTGCCTTGTTTTATTAGGTGCTCCCATAGGTTCAAGGCATACCTATGAGGCCCTTGCATGCAACCAACGAGCTTAGGGCATCCGAGGGTAACAAACCCTCCTCCCGGGCCGAAGTCGAAGCCCACGAGTCTAGCCTTTAGATAGTCTCATCGTTCTCTTCAACCGCCACAATGTCACATCCCGCTCCCATGTAGCCTCTCGATTCCAACCGCTTTCCACTGAACAAGATAATCGGTCCGCCGATTCTTTCTACTTGCCCCCATGGTTCTGTGATTCAGAATCTTCTCTACCCCCTTATCAAACTGCGTTACGACCAAGGGAGGAGCACGTTTTACTTGTGCTCTACCCTGCATCTTCAACATAGGGCTTCAAAAAACTGACATGAAATGTTGGATGCAACTTCAGTCTCTCGGGCAACTTCAGCATATAAGCAACTTCTCCCACTCTCTTGATCACCTCAAAGGGCCCCTCAAACTTTGGGATCAGTCCTCTTTGCCGAGTCTTACTGCTTACTTTTTTCAGGATCTGAGGAGTAAGTTTCAACAGCACCTTATCCCCAATCCGGAATTACTGCCTATGTTGATCAAGATACTCTTCATTCTTCTAAACATTTTCTCAAGGCTTTCCCAGGCCTTTATCGAACATCTCCGCTGGAATGGCTAAGCGAGCGCTGTGGTCGTCTCCCTGCCCTGCTACATCTAACGGGGTTCGCCGCAACCCATGCCAACCCAAAGGGGCTCATCCTCGCTGCCGAGTTTATGCAGACATAATGTAACCGGAAGCGTTGTCAAGCAAATCCACCAAGCCAGCGCTTCACATAATGCCTCAAGTACTCTTCCAGCAATCCATTGATTCTTTCAGTTGGCCATCTGTTTGCGGATGATCGCATGAGAAACTTCAACTCCAACCCAAGAGCTTCACAGTTCCACCAAAACCGCCTCCGTGAATCTCGCATCCCGGTCACTGATTATGTCCTTAGGCAAACCAAAATGTTTCACCACATGACTGAAAAACGTGATTGGCCGCCTTCGCTTGATGCTCTCCTGGGTGTCGCCATGAACACTGAGTACTTTGAGAACCGATCAACCACGACAAAGATGGATTTGCATTCCCGGGCCTTAGGGAATCCCGAGATGAAATCCATGGAGACACTTTGCCATGGCTTGTCTGGTATGGGGAGAGGCCGCAAAGAACCCGCCTATCTTTTCTTTTCTCGCCTTGTCTAACCGGGCATACTGCACAAGACTTCACATATGCCGCATGTCTTCACCCATCTGCCAATAGTAGGACTCGACAGCAATGCCATGGTCCTCCTCCTCGGGATGGCCTCGCCTAATTTAGCATCATGGGTCTCTTTCAAAGAACTCTCCAGTCCTCCCATCTGGGACATAGAGCCTTCCTCCCTCCGAACACAAGGAGGTCATTTTCCAGCCAAGACTTCTCGCTTTCCCCATTCCCCGACTTGGCCGGCCTCCCGCCAGCCGCGATCAAGTCCCGCAAATTTCGATCCGCTCATTGAAATCCGGTGATGACTTCGACACATCATGATGTATGCCACCACTTTTCCGACCGGTGCGCGTCCGCTACAATACAGTCAGCCGTCGACGCAGCCTACTCCAAATCAACTCCGGCCAGAACTCTTGCCACGCCCGCCTTTGCACTCAACTTCTCTCGCGGTTCCTGAAGAAGGTATTTGCCACATTGTCTGTCACTACTGTGAAAATCCCACCAAGGAGGTAATGCCTCCACCGCCGCAGATAAAGGCACTACCGTCACATTTTCCTCATGCGTTGAATAACGCTGTTTCGCCCATTCGCCCGACTCAAATGCCACGGGGTGTCCTTCTTGCACCAAGACTCCACCAAGGGCCTTGTCCGAAGCATCAGTCTGAACTTCAAAGGGGAGGTCCAGATTTGGCAACTGCAAAACTGGTTCTTTGGAGATGGCTTGTTTGAGGCTTTCAAAAGCCATCCGACACTCTTTGTCCCAGCCCCATGCTCGGCTCCTTAGCAAATCACAATGGAGAGACGGGGTCTTTGAATAGCCCTTTATGAATCTCCTATAGTAATTTGCTAACCCGAGAAATGACCGCAACTCATTACTTGCAGGGGCCGCTAATCGATCACAGCCTTGCACCTTCATCCATCCGACCAAGCCTTCATCGGGACAGACCAGAACGTGATCTCGCCCCTTGCAAACTCGCACTTCTGCCACATACGCTTGTGTTCCCTGCCGAACACCTTTCGGGCGCATCTCGTGCTCATTTAGAGTCCGTCAGATAATTACAATGTCATCTAAATAGACAACTACAAAAGCATCGTGATAGTCAAACAATACATCATTCATTAAATTACGCATCGTCAGCCGGCATTTGTGAGCCCAAACGGCATTAAGCAAGAAATTCATGAACCATAACGAAGCTACATGTGGTTTTTGCTCATCACCTTCTCGACCGACTTGCCAAGATTCCGATTCAGTCTGGGGCTTTTTGGTGAAGTACTGAGCCTTGCTAACTGTCACCCGCCAAAGGAATCGGGTAATTTGTTTTCGGCGGTTACCTTATTCGTGGCACGGTAATCCACATGCGCAATGATCATCATGTTTTTCCGAATGTAACAAAAAGTAATCTATATGAGCCCTCGAGGGTCGGATCATGCCGCCGCTCCGAAGAACTCTTTCAACTCGCTTCTCGCCTAAAGAATTTCCAGGGCCATCCTAAGAAGGGACTGGGGTCGAGGTTTCACCGCAAAAGAATTCGACCAGTGATCAATGGGTCTTCGGGGAGGCAACTCTTAGGGCAACTCTGAGGGCATGATGTCTCGACTCCTTTATATCCCAAACACGTAGTCAGGAACTTCAAAGATCATGTCCTTCATTGATTTTTACCAAAGTCAAGGTATGCCTCGTCACAGCTCCACAGCCAAGGGCCGACACTATCTCGGGCCTCGCCATGCTTCTCACCTTCCTTTCACTGTGCACAGCAAGGCTGATTCTCCTCTAAGATCATAAGTCCACCCAGATGAGGAATCAGGGCAGCCTTAGACTTGAGGAAGAAATCAATCCCAAGGATTAAATTGAAATCATCCAATGGAACACAAAGTAAATTAATTTTACCCTTCCATTCACCAACTTGCAGCAGGACATCCTTGGCAATGCCCTGTATCTTTTGTGCCTTACTGTTCACTGCTTTGATCCGGCTATCATCATCTACCGCCAGATCGAGTCTCGAGGCTTCACCGGTTGTAACAAATCAGGCGTGGCACCACCGTCTACCATCGCTTTTACCCGATCCCATTAAGCAAGACTAACACGATCAAGGTTTTCTCAAGGTCGGGTCTCGCCATCGATTGCATTCAAGAATTGCAAAGGATTCACTCGGAGGGTGAATCTGAATCGCGGCTGGCCTTGTCATCGCGCGACCAAGGCACTCGCTTTTTCCCTTCGGGGCGCTCAAACGTGAGGGGCCATTGCATATGAAGCATCCCACTGTCGGGGTCAGTTCGCCCACAAATTTGTGGTTGTCTCCACCGGTTTTGCCCCCGCACCCTTTGTTCCTTCCACCAGCCTTCTTATTGAATGAAGGTTTTCCCTCGCTCTTGCCCTTCTGCTCGCATCCGTTCCTGACTCGTCTCGTGGTGTCGATGGCGCCGCCCATCTTAGTCCACTGCGCCCGCCGCAGCCACAGCCAGTGTGTCACGAACTCCCTGTCTCCTGAGTTCAGTTTGTGCCCAGCCTTGTAATCCCGAAATGAAATTGAACAGTTTGTCCTCATCAGACATGTTCCTGATATCCAACATGATGGAACTAAATTCCTTCACATAGTCCCTCACTGAACCTATGTGCTTCAACCGCTTCAGGGACTCCCTTGCAAGCCAGGCTGAATTTGTGGGTAGGAATTGTTCCTTCAGTTCCTTCTTCAGAGTCTCCCATGTATCAATCTGGGGCCTTCCAGACTCTGCATCATCTCCCATCCGAGTGCGCCACCATAACTTTGCATCACTGCATGTGCATACGTCGGTTATGGACACCATTTCACTATCGCACACGAAAGCAAATTTTAAGAATCAAGCCCATGTCCCATAGGAAATTTTCCAACTCTTTAGCATTTCTAGCACCCCCAAACCCCTTGGGTTCTGGCACACGTACCTTCTGTGGGGGACCCGACACCGTAGAGGGACTTTGGGCCACAAATTTTTCGTGACCGAGATCTCGCCCCATGCATCAGACATCCCGGCACGCGCCATCAATGCCCGCAGATCGCTTTGAGGGCATCAACCGCCTCTCGCAAGATATTTATCACCGGCCTCCACGGGACATATGCGCTGCACTTCAAACTCATTTTTCATTGAGTCTGCAAATGCAAATACGCCTATCTTCGTGCCAATCTCCCAACAAGAGCCTGAACCGGGCCATCCTTTCCTTCAAGCCGCTCCCCCATTTCGTGCTCGACACACGGTCACACCCCAAGCCGACACGAATTTTTCGCCATCGGATAGCGGTGCTAACTCGATTAGCCAACCTTTCCCACAAGGTTCTCAAAGCAAAGTATTGAGACTTGGGGAATGTACAGAAAATCCCCAACTTGTATTATCTAAACTCACAAGGCCGCGGCACTTCTACAATACAAGAACTTTACAAAATATACAAAGACAATGGCACACTCTAACCCCATCTAAGTTAGAGACTCAATCCTTTTATAGACTTTGTGTCTATTGCCAACATAGGTGACCCTTCCCAACAAAAAGCATTTCCCACCGCATTTGATTTCGAATCGCCTCCATATTTCAAAATTCGTTCCCATATAGGTTGTTGATGTTTGAATTTGAAATCCGGGCTCACAATTTCAAATTCAAACTCCCAACTATTTTGTCATGGGTGCATGTCCACCATATGTTACCATGCACCCGCCGCTGTCCACCGTATCTTACCATGCACCACCATGGTTTGCCTTGTTTTTATTAGGTGCCCTCATAGGTCTAAGGCATACCTATGAGGCCCTTGCATGCAACCAACGAGCTTAGGCATCCGAGGTGGTAACAGTAGGCCACTATCCTACCATCGAAAGTTGATAGGGCAGATATTTGAATCGGAGCGCCGCCGCACGATGGGCCGCGCGATCCGTCGAGTTATCGCGAATCATCGTATAACCGCATAAAACTCGCGACCTTTATCTAATAAATGTAACTCTTCCGTCGGTTTATCGAGAATGATATTTTAGAATTACTACTGCTTATCCGAAAGTAGCAAGTACCATCAAACAAACTATAAATCGATGATTGAGCCATTCGGCAGCTTCACGCCTGGAATTAGTTCATACTTACATGCATGGCTGACCTCGAGACAAGCATACACCACCGCAAGATCAACTGTAGCATTCTCGCAACGTCGGAACCGCATGCACCTACCCTAGACCACAATGGGTGCTCTGAGGGCAAAGCAAAGAGCCGATCGTCGTACATACGCTGCCTAGCGATGAACGCTTGCCTGGCAATAGTGGATCTTTGCATCCCATGCCCGCAGCTAAGGTTTCCGCATCCGGTTAACGAGCCATCATCATGGCCCATTGTGAAACCCCTTCGCATGGTCACACGCGTGGGGAGTACATGGAGCACGATGATCGCTTGCAAGGTCCACCGGCCCCCCATGAGCAGAGCTAGATGGAGAAAGGCAACATTCGAGAGAAAATTCCAGATCGATCGAAGGCAACACGCAACCATTATCGCTGATGCCCAAGGCTTTGATTCAAGCGCTGTAGCAGAATGAGGAGGGACGTGGCAATAGTTTCTGCACGAAAAGGAGCCTACCAACCCATATTACCCAAACACCACTCACACGCCATCGGGCCGGACTTCAAGATGCACCACACACCGAACCGTGACTAGTCGAGTTGTCTCCCCAAGAAGCACACCTGAAGGCACGGCGTGATGCCAGGCACCATTGTAGGCATGAGAAGAATGATACACGGTCAAGCAACCAATAGTTGGCCGCACAAGACGCTTCCAGACAAAGAAGATTGCAAGCCTAAGGTGTCTAAGCCACCATGTCTAGCAAATGAATCGTCGGTAAAATCGCGTCTAGGCATGGTGATGGCACTAGGCCAGCACCATGTCTAGGCATGCATCTCGGCCAAGGCACCGCAACAGCACGTCATGGCACTAGTCCCGTGCACCGTGCTTAGGCAAGCACTGGGGAGAGGAACCGTGCCTAGCAAGGCACTAAGCCAATAGAACCTTGCTCCAGGGCAAAGGCACTAAGCCAAGGAACCTTGCCTAGGCAAGGCACTAAGCCAAGGAACCTTGCCTAGGCAAGGCACTAAACCGAGGAACCACGCCTAGGCATGGCACTAGCACCATGCCTAGGCATGCACTAGGCCGAGGCTTCATGCCTAGGCATGCAATTAGACAGCAGCAAATCGTGCCTAGCCAAGGCACTGCTGAGGCACCATGGTTAGGAACGAGAGAGGCATGCTTGCAAATGGGGAACATCCGCCCATAGCTCGGGAGGCCAAGGGCAAGCAAAGATGGCGTCTTAGGCAACGGTCGACAAAGACGGCATGGGAGAGCTAGCAACGGGATCATTGTCTAGCTGTACAGCAATCTGACAACAGGACTCTGGGGTAGATATGATACACCCATGCCACAAGTGGCATGGGTGCACGCCGGGGCAAGACGCAAGGGGCCGTGCCTAGGCCATGGCACCATGCCTAAGCAAGGCACTGCCGAGGCACCATGCCTAGGCATGCACTAGGGGCCGAGGCATCGCGCCAGGCATGCATCAGGTGAAGGCACCTTTGCCTAGGCAAGGCACTAAAGTAAGGTACCATGGCTAGGCATGCACTAAACTGAGGCACCGCCGTTTAGCGAAGGCCCCGTGCCTAGGCATGAACTAGGCCAAAGCACCGTGACTAGGCCATGCACTAGGCCGAGGCACCCTGTCAAGGCATGCACTAGGCCGAGGCACCCTGTCGAGGCATGCACTAGGCCGAGGCACCATGCCCGGGCAAGGCACTAGGCCGAGGCAACTTGTCGAGGCATGGCCAGCCGCAGGCACCATGCCCGTAAAGGCACTAGGCCGCACCCGCCCAGCATGCACCAGGCCGAGGCACCGCCGAGGCATGCACTAGGCTCGAAAACATGCCTGTGCAAGGCACTAGGCCGGTGCAACTTGTCGCAGGCATGCACTAGGCCGAGGCACCATGCCCGTGCAAGGCACTAGGCCAAGGCACCCCGTCTGTGCATGCACTGGGGCCGAGGCACCAACAGGGGCATGCACTAGGTCGAGGCACCATGCCCGTGCAAGGCGGGAGCAACTGAGGCACCGTGGTTCAGGCAAGGTAATTAGCCGGCGCACCATGCCCAAGCAAGGTACTCAGGCCGAGGCACCATGTTCAGGCAAGGCATTTCAGGCCGAGGCACCATGTCTGCGCAAAGGTACTAAGCCAAGGCACCACGTTCAGGCAAGGTAATAGGCCGAGGCACCCTCAAGGCCTAGGCATGCACTAGGCCGAGGCACCGGTTCAGGCAAGGCAATAGGCCGCACCATGCCGTGCAAGGTATTCAGGCACCGCGCCTAGGAGGCATGCACCAGGCGAGGCAACGTAGGGGAACGAGGGGCATGCCTTCGCTGCTAAAATGCGGGGCAACGTGGGGAACGAGGCATGCTTGCAACATGGGGAACGCCCGTCCATAGGCTTGGGCGGCTGCGGCAAGCAAGATGGGCATCTTAGGGTAACGAAGTCGACAACGGATCGCGTGGAGAGCAAGCAACGGGCTGTCTACGCACGCAAGAATCGAACGCCGAGGGCTTCGCTGGTGGCATACGAGAGCACGCCCATGCCACGAGTGGCATGGGTGTGCACGCTGGGGCAGCACGCAAGGCTGCCTAGGCCGGGCGCCTGCCAAGCCCATAGAGGCAACCACCCCTTAAAGATAAGAGCAATATAAGCCTTTTTGGAAAAATCCGACAGATATCACACATGCTCGAGGAGACATAATGGCAAATTTAACCAGAGCGATTTTAGTCCCTTTTTTGCATTCTCTTATAATAATTATACATGGCCAAGAAAAAAAAGAATAAAAATTTGGACGCAGAAATATTTATTTTTATTTATTTACTATGAAAATAGGGGAAAATAGGGAAAATAGGGAGAAAATAGTAAAAATATTTTAAAATTCATTTTTCACATGGGAAAATATTTGGGACCAGAATTGATCAGATTCAAGTGTGGAGGAAATATTTTATTTTAATTTATTTACTGAAAAAATAGGCGAAAAATAGGTGAAACAGGGAAAATAGGGAAAATAGGGAAAATAGGGAAAATAGGGAAAAGAATTGATTTAAGATTTGACTACTGAATGCAATATTTTACTATAAATATTAATATTTGATAATATTTTAAATGAAAAGGATAATTTTAAATTTTTTTTTTTCTCTAAAAATATAGGAATATAGGAAAATACGGGAAAAGGTATCAAAAAACATTTTATGTCATGAGAATGATATTTTGAACAATGAATGAGGAAGAAACAATGGAATAGAAACGAGCATGGTTAGGAAGCGATTAAGGCATAGGTATGTGAAAGCCACCAATATTGCTCAGTGCAATGGCATGGAGGACAATAAGGGTTGCGGGCACCATCAATATCAATATATAATCAATATTGCAAATTACATTTCGCACGATGGAACGGGTTACCGTATGCGGGCAGCACTGTGCCGAAAACGGTGTCATGGCATGGCATGCAATAGCACTAGGGCGAGGCCCCGTGTGTCTAGGCATGACAAAGCACTAGACCGAGGCCCTATGTCTAGGCATGGCATGGCACTAGGCGCCGAGGCCCCGTGTGTCTAGGCATGACAAAGCGCTAGACCGAGGCCATATGTCTAGGCATGGCATAGCACTAGGCCGAGGCCCCGAGGCCCCGTGTGTCTATGCATAGCAAGCCATAGCACTAGGCCGAGGCCCCGTGTGTCTATGCATAGCAAGCCATAGCACTAGGCGCCGAGGCCCCGTGTGTCTAGGCATGGCATGCCATAGCACTAGGCGCGGAGGCCCCGTGTGTCTAGGCATGGCATGCCATAGCACTAGGCGCCGAGGCATCGGGTGTCTAGGCATGGCATGCCATAGCACCAGCCCGAGGGTCCCGTATGTTCAGGGGCATGGCATGCCATAGCACCAGGGCGCGGGAGGCCCCGTGTGTCTAGGCATGGCATGCCATAGCACTAGGCGCCGAGGCATCGTGTGTCTAGGCATGGCATGGCATAGCACTAGGCCGAGGCCCCGTGTGTCTAGGCATGGCATGGCATAGCACTAGCCCGAGGCCCCGTGTGTCTAGGCATGGCATGCCATAGCACTAGCCCGAGGCCCCGTGTGTCTAGGCATGGCATGCCATAGCACTAGACCGAGGCACCGTGTCTAGGCATGGAATGGCACATTCATGATAGAAATAAACCTCAACCCTAAAAAAACAATGTTTTTAAACTAGGGCGATTTTAATCTAGGCATGGCATGGCATGGCACTAGGCCGAGGCACCGTGCCAAGGCATGCACTAGGTCAATCACCGTGCAGCCCAGGCATGTCATGGCACAAGGTCGAGGCACCGCGCCGACCGCCGTGTCGTAGGCATGCCAAGGCACCAGTCGTGCCACCGTGCCTAGGCAAGCACTCGCCGAGGCACCGCCTGGGGAGGCATGCACTAGTCGAATCACCGTGCCTAGGCATGCCATGGCACTAGGCCGAATCACCGTGCCTAGGCATGTCATGGCACTAGGCCGAGGCACCGCCGCGCTAGCAAGCACCGGCCGAGGCACCGCGCCCGTGCCACGACACCAGCCGAATCACCTTGCCTAGGCACGCCACGGCACTAGGCCTAATCACCGTGCTCAGGCACGTCATGGCACTGTGCCGAGGCAATCAGCGCGTTTAGCAAGCACCCGGCCGAGGCACCGTGCCCGTGCCATGACACTAGCTCGAATCACCTTGCCCAGCATGCCATGCACTAGTCGAACTTCAATCGTGCTCAGCATGTCATGGCACTAGTCGAGGCACCGCGGCTTAGGCAAGCACTGGCCGAGGCATCGCGGCCCAAAGCCATGACACTAGGCCTAACGCTTCGCCTAGGTACGTCATGGCACTAGCACTAGGTCGAGGCACCGCGCCCATGCCATGGCACTAAATCGAGGCACCGTGCCCGTGCCACGGCACTCAGTCGAGGCAATCGCGTTCGCATGTCATGGCACTAGTCGAGGCACCGTGCCAAGGCATGCCTTGCACCAGGCCGAGGCACCTGCGGTAGGCATGGCATGTCACTAGGCTGGCTGGGCACCGTCTGTGCAAGGCACCAGCAGGGGAACCTGTCTGTGCATGTCACGGCACTAGCCACCAAGGCACCGCGCCGCATGTCATGGCACTAAAGCCCGTGCACCGCGCTTGTGCAAGCACTGCCGAGGCACCGCTTAGGCAAGCACTAGTCGAATCACCGTGCCTAGCATGTCGCACTAGGCCCGTGCACCGCGCTTAGCAACACTGTCGGCGCACCGCGGCTTAGGCAAGCACTAGTCGAATCACCGTGCCTGTGCATGTCATGGCACTCAGCCCGTGCACCGTGCTCCGTGCACCGCGCCTGTGCATGTCATGGCACTAGTCCGAGGCACCGCGTCTGTGTAATGTCATGGCACTGAACCGAGGCACCGCGCCCGTGCATGTCGCGCACTGTGCCTGGGTGCACCGTGCCTAGCATGGGCATGGCACTAAAGCCCGTGCACCGCCTGTGCAAGCACAAGGCGGAATCACCGTGCCTAGGCATGTCATGCACTAGGCCCAGCGCCATGTCAGTGCAAGCACAAGGGGTCGAATCACCGTGCCTAGGGCATGTCATGGCACTCCAGGCCGAGGCACCGCGTCAGGCACGTCATGGCACCAGGGCCAGGCACCGTGCCCGGGCAAGCACTCGCCGATAAGACCGCGCCCAGGCAAGCACCGTCGAGGCACCGTGCCGAAAGCACCAGGCCGAGACGCACCGCGCTCAGGCACGCGTCATGGCACCAGCCGAATCACCGCCTAGGCATGGCACTGGGTCAATCAATCGTGCCTAGGCATGCCATGGCACTGTGCTCCAAAGCCGAGGCGCCGTGACCAGCACATCACAAGACTCGCACGGCGTTAACGCCGCTCAGCACGACCCTAGGCGGCGCCGCGGACTAGGCATGCCATGGCACTAGGCCGAGGGCACCGTGTCTAAGTACGGCCCAGCTAGCATGGGGAGGCGCAGGCCATCATGGGGGTGGGGAGGAAGATGTAAATGGCATGGTTCGGCACAAGGACACCACACCATGCCTCTAATCCGCCTACCACGTGATCGAGGCAACATGTCTACGATCGGATCTAGCACGACCGAGGCACCATGGCATAGCCCGTGTGCAAGCGCAGTCGTGGCCGGTCCGAATTGTTCGATTTCAAAGCAAGGCAATCGCTACACCAATCGCTTCTCATTTCGCTTAGCTTTTTTATTCCATACGCATGCTTTATCCGTCACCCAAGATCGGCTCAACGGTCAAGGGGCTTCCCGTACCACCGTAACGTCTTAACCTCTTGCCTGGGAGGGATCAAAAGGAAACGCTGTGGACTCCAGCTCGAGGAGGGATTTTAATCGGAGCGACATAGGGTCAATCTCGGATCAAGAAGGCCACTCGCCACTTACAATACCCCGTCGCAGCATTTAAGTCGTCCGCAAAGGATCTCACCACACTGGCCGGAATAATGCTTCATACGGCCCACACTCCAGCTTGTCCACCGCGAGGACCCGATCAAGGACACGTACTCAAGGCGCCGAGGGCCCCACCGAGGGTCGGCACCCGGGCGACGGCGCACGCTGCCGCTTCTAGCCCTGGGATTCCGACTCCTAGGAGGCATGCTCACCATAATCCAGCACGGCTTCACAAGACCGGCTTCGCTCAACCAAGCCGATGACCAATTGTGCGAATCAATCCGCTCCTCTCGTACTAGGTTGAATTACTACTGCGATTAATCACACGCAGGGTAAACTAACCTGCCTCACGACTCGCCTAAAAACCCGTACCTCACGCTCCCTATCAGGTGAACAATCCAACACTTGGTGAATTCTCGTCTACAATGATAGGAAGAGCCGACATCAAGGATCAAAAGCAACGCCGCTATGAACGCTTGGCTGCCACAAGCCAGCTTATCCCCGTGGTAACTTTTCTCGACACTTCTACCTTCAAATTCGAAGGTCTAAGACCGATAGGCCACGCCACCTGCTCAGATTCTAGATCGAAATCAGAATCAAACGAGCTTTTGACCCTTTGTTCCATTAATGATTTCTCTGCTTCGTTGAGCTCATCTTAGGACACCGCGTTATCTTACCGCATGTGCCGCCCCAACAAACTCCCACCCGACAATGTCTTCCGCTCGACGACGCGCGAGCGCCTGGTCCAAAAGGAGGATGTTCCGCCTCCGATTCACGGAATAAGTAAAATAACGTTAAAAGTAGTAGATTTCACTTTCGCCTCTTCCGGCCCCACTTATCCTAAGACCTCTCAAGTCATTTCACAAAGCTCCACCAGAGTCAAGCTTCAACAGGTTTTCTTTCGTCGATTCTCGCCAAGCCCGCTCAATGGTTTCGCTGATAGTAGATGTATGCGGAATCTCAGAATCCATTCATGCGCCGCTACTAATTAGATGATCGGTAAGACGGCTACCTTAAGAGAGTCATAGTTACTCCCGCCGCTTACCCAAGGCCAGTTGAATTTCTCTTCACTTTGACATTCGTGAGCACCTGGCAAATCACATTGCAATGAGCATCCGCAGGACCATCGCAATGCTTTGTTTTAATTAAACAAATGGATTCCCTTGTCCGTACTCCAGTTCCCGAGTCGACCGCTCGACGCCGGGCCCCGAGGAGCCGCTCTCAGCCTCGTCCCTCGCTTTCGCACGCTGGCGATCCGCTTCCGCCGCGGGAGCGCCGAGAGTACCCACCGACAAACTGACGGTTCGGATCGGGACCCCGTGCCCACCGCAGCCAATCCTTTCCCGAGGTTAGCGGATCCATTTTGCCGACTCCCTTGCCTACATTGTTCCATCGACCGTAGGTCGCCCACCTTGAGACCTGATGCTATGAGTACGACCGGCGTGAGGCACTCGGTCCTCCGGATTTCATGGGTCAGCCGAGGCGTGACCGACACCACGCCGACGTGCGGTGCTCTTCCAGGCCGCCGACCCTACCTCCGGGTCGAGCCAAGCCTGTGGTGGGCTGGCTGTTAAACGTAAAGATAACCTTCCCCGAGGCCCGACGACGCCTCCGACTCCCTAACGCTGTCGCTACCGCCACGTCCCGCTCAGAATGTTAACCCGATTCCTTTCGATGCTCGCTGCGGCGCAGTAACGCTTATCGACGGGCTTCCCCCATTTTAGGATCGACTAACCCATGTGCAAGTGCCGCTCACATGGAACCTTCCCCTTCGCCTTCAAAGTTCTCATTTGAATATTTGCTACTACCACCAAGATCCGCACCGACTCGCCCGCCGGCTCGCGCCTCTGTGCTCATGCATGACCGCGCCTCCCACTATCGAGGCTCGGCCTCTTGCCTCGACGGCCAGATAGGTCACACGGCTTCGCCATCCATTTTCGGGCTAGTTGATCTCGCGTGTGAGTTGTTACACACTCCTAGCTGGATTTCACCCATGACCACCGTCCCGCTGTCTTAATCGACCAACACCCTTTCAGGTTCTAGGTTACAGCCAGACCAGAACGGCTTCCTGGCTCATCCCGCACGCGCCCGCTAC
Organism: Tetrastigma voinierianum; assembly: GCA_016808115.1. Classification (NCBI taxonomy): domain Eukaryota; kingdom Viridiplantae; phylum Streptophyta; class Magnoliopsida; order Vitales; family Vitaceae; genus Tetrastigma; species Tetrastigma voinierianum. The sequence continues at coordinate 63,415 of JAEQBH010009694.1, read as the reverse complement.
CAAAATGGCCCACTTGGAGCTCTCGATCCCGTGGTCCCAGCCAATGTGGGAGCGTACCGTGTCGTCCTACCTATTTAAAGTTTGAGAATAGGTCGAGGGCGTTGGTGCCGATGCCTAATCATCGGGCTTTACCCGATAGAACTCCGCCCGCGTGTTCCAAATCTATCCTCGAGGGAAACTTCGGAGGAACCAGCTACTAGATGGTCTCGATTAGTCTTTCGCCCTATGCTCCAAGTCGATTTAACGATTTGCATCGCCAAGACACTGCTGGCCTCCACTGCAGTTTCCTCCGTTTTCGCCCGCTCAGCATAGTTCACCATCTTCAGGTCCCGATTGCATGCTCTCACCGAACCTTCTCAAGATCATACGGTCGACCTGCGGCACTCGAGGGGGATCCCGCCGACGCCTTCCTTACGCCTTACGGGTTTACTGTACCAAGACTCGCACATGTCGACTTGGTCCGTGCTTCAAGACTCCGCCGAATGGGGGCCCACGTCACGCCATGAGCGCACAGTGCCGAAGACGCCCGAGGGCATGCGCTGCATTCCACTGACGAGGCGACGACGTCTCCACGGGTATGACTACAACCCGGGCTGGGTCGCAGCCCCAAACCACGCCGGGTCCTGACAAACGAGTCGATCGATGGACCGGCGGATCGCCGCCCACATCCGACCGAGGCGCATCGCCGCCCCCATCCGCTTCCTCCCGACAATTTCGCACTCTTTGACTCTCTTTCAAAGTCCTTTCTATCTTTCCTCGTGGTACTTGTTTGCTACTCCATTCTCGCCTCGTATTATAGCCTTGACTAATTTACTCGCCTCGACAATGCATTCCCAGGCACAACCCACTACTGCCACGCCAAGACAGTGGTCCGGCACGACTGGCTCACCCTCTCCCAAGGCTCCCTTCCAGGGGACTTCAAATCCGGTCCGCGCTGAGGACGCTCCGTACCACACTGACGGCGGGACCGCCCGATTCTCACCGGGCTTTTCCTGTCGTCACGTGCTACTAAGGGAATCCTTGTAAGCTCTCTTTTTCCTCCGCTTATTGATATGCTTAAACTCAGCGGGTGTTCCCGCCCACCTGGGTCGCCGTCGAGGTTCCTGCCTTCGTGGTGCCCCCGTCGCTGCCGCCGCGCCCGATGGAGAGATTCTCCTCCTTCCTCCTCCGACGAGGGGGAAAGGGATCAGGGTCGCTTCAAACCACCGCTTGTCGAGGCGTGCATCGTCGCGGGACAGATTTTTTAACCAACCACGACGCGATGTTCCATAGAGGCCAATGTCCGCCCCAACTCCAGCCCCTTACCGGGCGGAAGGGGTGGAGGGGCGACGCGGTGCGTGATCGCCAGCAAAAGGTGTCTCACCTAATGGCGTCAAGCGCAACTTATGCTTCAAAGACTGGCGATTCACGGATTCTGCAATTCACACCCAAGTATCGCGATTTTATACGTTTCATCGGCGAGCCTAGATATCCGCTGTCGAGTCGCTTTTGTGAGTTAAACGACACGCTTTTCCCGCGCACTCCAAGACCGGGGCGACGGATGGCGTTGTTTTCACAGATTTACGCTTTCCACGGTTCGCTATGGACCTGAAGGTCCCCAAGAAGACACCCCCATGCACCCGGGCGCAGGAAAGGCTCGCGAGGCTTCCACCGATCCATCGAGAGCGGAGGGAGGCTCACTGCTTCCCTCGACGGGTTGTTAAACAACGTGTTCACGTGGTCGCTCGGGTCGATAGGTTCGACAATGACTTCCGCAGGTTCACTCTACGGAAACCTTGTTACGACTTCCTTCCTCTAAATGATAAGGTTCAAATGGACTTCGACGTCAGCAGCGCTTAACTCGCTCACGCCGCCGCGATCCGAACACTTCCACCGGACCATTCAATCGTAGGAGCGACGGGCGGTGTGTACAAAGGGCGTGGACGTAGTCAACGCTGAAATGATGACTCGCGCCTACTAGGAATTCCTCGAAGACCAACAATCGCAATGATCTATCCCCATCGCATGAAATTTCAAAGATTATCCCGGCCCGTTTGCCAAGGCTATAGACCTGCTGAATATTACCGTTGTACACAGGCGCTCCGTAACATCTAAGGGCATCACGCACTGCTATTGCCTCAACTTCCTTGGCCTAAGCGGCCATAGTCCCCTCTAAGAAGCCGGTCGCTGAGGATCACCTTCGCATAGCTAGTTAGCAGGCCGCGGTCTCGCTCGTTAACTGAATTAACCAGACAAATCGCTTCCACCAACTAAGAACGCTGGCGCAATCCCACTCACCCATAGAATCAAGAAAGAGCTCGCCTCACAATCCTTACTATAACTGACCTGGTAAGTTTCCCCTGTCATCAATTAGTTGTGCTCCACTCCCGCGGTGCCCTTCCGCAATCCCTTGCTTCAAATTTGGCGACCATACTCCCGGAACCCAAAAACTTTGATTTCATAAGGTGCCGAGTCCTAAAAGCAACATCCACGATCCCCGGGTCGGCATCGCTTATGGTTGAGACTAGACTTTATCCGATCGCCTTCGAGCCCCCAACTTTCGCTTCTGATTAATGAAAACATCCGCAATGCTTTCGAGAAGAAATTGCCTTTCATAAATCCAAGAATTTTCACTCGACTATGAAATACGAATGCCCCCGACTGTCCCCTCAATCACACCCGATCCCGAAGGCCACAACAGATCCCAACCCAAGATTGTCCCATGCCAACATCCATGTGTCTGGAGTAATTTAATCTTTTTCTCAGTACAAAGATCGAGGCACGACCGGCCGGCTTAAGACCAGAGCGCATCGCCGCAGAGAAGGGACAAGAGGACCGGCAGACACCGTAAGGCGACCGAATCGACCCATCCCAAAGTCCAACTACGAGCTTTTTAATCGCAAATAACCAATATACGCTATTGAGCTGGAATTGTCAGCGTCGCCGGCACCGTGACTCGCCTCCAATGGATCCTCATAAGGATTTAGATTGTAATTATTCCAATTACCGCACTAAAGAGCCCAGATGTTATTTATATTGTCACTACCTCCCGTGTCGATTGGGTAATTTGCACGCCGCCGCCTTCCTTGGATGTGGTAGCCGCTTTCTCGCTCCCTCCCGAATCAACCCTAATTCTCCGCCACCCAATACCATGGTAGGCCACCATCCTACCATCGAAAGTTGATAGGCAGATATTTGAATGATGCTGTCGCCGCACGATGGCCGCGGCGATCCGCCGAGTTATCATGAATCATCGTGAGCAAACGCATATACCGCGCCGACCTTTATCTAATAAATGCATCCCTTCCAGGTCTGGTTTGCTGCACGTATTAGTCTAGAATTACTACTTCAAGCATCCGGCAAAGAAGTACCATCAAACAAACTATAATCGATTTAATGAGCCATTCGCAGCTTCACAGCCCTCGGGCCTAGTTCATGTTTACACATGCATGGCTTAATCTTTGAGACAAAGCATATGACTACCGCGTGATCAACCAGTAGCATTCTTGCGGCAACGCCGAACCGCATGCACCTACCCTAGACCACAATGGGTGCTCCGAGGGCAAAGCGCAGCCGATCGTCGCGACATACGCTGTTTAGCGATGAACGCTTAAGTTTCGGCAATAGTGTGATCTTTAGATCCCATGCCCGTTAAGGTTTCCGCATCCGAGCACGAGCCATCATGGCTCATCAGAAACCCTTCGCATGGTCACACGCGTGGGGAGTACATGGAGCACGATGATCGCTGCAAGGTCCACCGCCCATGAGCGTAGCTAGATGGAGAAAGGCAACATTCGAGAGAAAATTCCATCGATTGGGAAGGCAACACAGAACCATTATTGCCGATGCCCAAGGCTTGATTCAAGCGCTTTGTAGCTAGAATGAGGCAGGACGCGCGTGGCACAGTCTGCACGAGCAAGGAGCCTACCAACCCACATTACCTAAACACCACTCACACGCCATCAGTTGACTTCAAGATGCACCACACACCGAACCGTGACTAGCTGGGGAGTTGTCTCCTAAGAAGCACACGAAGCAACAAGTGATGCTCTAGAGTACCACGTAGCATGAGAAGAATGATAACACTATTTCCAAGCAACCGAATAGTTGGTCATAAATGTATTATCAAGCCTAGACAGCAAGATTGCAAGCCCAAGCGTTCCGCTTCACCATGTTCAGGCAATGAACTGCGTCGGTGCTAACTGTCTAGGCATGGCATGGTACTAGGCCGAGGCACCATGTTCAGGCACGCACTACAAGGCAATCGCGCCTAGGCACAATGTCATGGCACTAAATTCCGTGCACCGTGCTTAGGCAAGGCACTAGAGAGGAACCGTGCCTAGGCAAGGCACTGTTAAGGAACCTTGCCTGTGCGCACTGGCCAAGGAACCTTGCCCAGGCAAGCACTAAGCCAAGGAACCTTGCCCAGCAAGGCACTAAACCGAGGAACCACGCCTAGGCATGGCACTAGCACCATGCCCAGGCATGCACTAGCCGAGGCTTCATGCCCAGGCATGCACTAGGACAGGCACCGTGCCCAGCCAAGGCATCTGCCGGGAGGCACCACATAGTGGAACAGGAGGCATGCTTGCAATGTGGGGAACATCCGTCTATAGGTCGAGGCCAAGGGCAAGAAGATGGCGTCTAGTGCAACGAGCTCGACAAAGATCGATGGGGAGAGCTAGCAACGGGATCATTGTCTACTGCATGTGCAATCGGATGTCGAGGACTTGGGGTGGCATATGAGCACACCCATGCCACAAGTGGCATGGGTGTGCACGGGGCAGCACGCAAGGCAACGCGCTCCAGGCTGGCGCACCATGCCCAAGGCACTAAGCCGAGGCACCATGCCTAGGCATGCACTAGGCCGAGGCATCGCGCCTAGGCATGCACTAGGTGAGCGCACCTGCTCAGGCAAGGCACTAGGCGAAGGCAATTCATGGCTAGGCATGCACTAAACGGAGGCACCGCCGCGTTTGTAGCGAAGGCCCCGTATTTGTGGGCAATGAATCCAGGCCAAAGCACCGCAGACTGCCACGACTAGGCCGAGGCACCCCGTCAAGGCATGCACTAGGCCTTGCGCATCCGCCGAGGCATGCACTAGGTCGGCGCACCATGCCCGTGCAAGCGCACCAGGTCGGCGCAACTTCTGTCGGTGCATGCATCAGGCCGGCGTACCCGTGCAAGGCACTAGGCCAAGGCACCGCTTCCAGGCGCGCACTAAACAGGCACTCGGGCCGGCGCATGCACTAGGCCGGCGCACCGCGCCCGTGCAAGGCACCAGGCCGGTAAGAACTTGTCGCAGGCATGCACCAGGCCGAGGCACCATGCCCGTGCAGCGCACTGCGGCCAAGGCACCCGCTCAGGCATGCACCAGGCCGGTGCACCCCGGGCCGGTGCATATCGGTGTCGGCGCACCATGCCCGTGCAAGGCGGAGCAACCGGTACCGTGTCTAGGCGTACTAGGCCGAGGCACCATGCCCAAGCAAGGTACTAGGCCGAGGCACCATGTCTAGGCAAGGTACTAGGCCGAGGCACCATGTCTAGGCAAGGCACTGAGCCAAGGGGCACCATGTCTAGGCAAGGTATCAGTCGAGGCACTCGTCTGGGGGGCATGCACTAGGCCGAGGCACCGCGGTTCAGGCAAGGTACAGCCGGCGCACCATGCCCAGCAAGGTACTAGGCAATCGTGCCTAGGAGGCATGCACTAGGCGGAGGCAACGGGGAACGAGGGGCATGCTCGCTCAAGCAACGGGGGCAACGGGGAACGAGAGGCATGCTCGCAAATATGGGGAACGTCCGTCCATAGGCTTGGGCGGCCATGGGCAAGCAAAGATGGCATCTTAGGTAACGAAGCCGATAAACGCGTGGGAGAGCAAGCAACGGGGTCATTGTCTAGCTCACCCAAGAATCGAATGTCGAGGCTTGTGGCGGCATATATGCACGCCCCATGCCACGAGCGGCATGGGTGTGCATCGCCGGGCAGCACGCGCTGGCGCAGCCAGGCCGGGTGCGCCTGCCAAGCCCATAGAGGCAACCACCCCTTAAAGAGCAATATGCTCTTTGAAAAAATCGAGGAGACATCACACATGTCGAGGAGACATAATGGCAATTTTAACCAGAAAGCGATTTTAGTCCCGCTTGCATTCTCTTTATAATAATTATACATGGCCAAGAAAAAAAAGAATAAAAAAAATTTGACGTTAAAATATTTATTTTTATTTATTTACTAGAAAATAGGGAAAATAGGGAAAATAGGAGAAAATAGTAAAAATATTTTTAAAATTCATTTTTCACAAGTGGAAAAGACATTCTGGGACCAGAATCGATCGATTCAAGTGGAGGAAATATTTTATTTTAATTTATTTACTGAAAAATAGGCGAAAAATAGCGAACAGTGGGAAAATAGGGGGGAAAATAGGGGAAAATAGGAAAATAGGGGAAAAGAATTATTTGGATTGATCATCGAATGCAATATTTTTACTATAAAATATTAATATTTGATAATATTTAAATGAAAAGTGATAATTTTAAATTTTTTTTTTTTCTAAAAATATAGGAATATAGGGAAAACATGGGAAAAGGTATTGAAAACATTTTATGTTTCATGAGAACGGATATTTTGAACAATAAATGAGGAAGCAAAACAATGGAATAGAAACGAGCATGGTTAGGGGAAGGACATAAGACAAAAGGAAAGCCACCAATATTATCGGGTGCAATGGCATGGAGGACAACAAGGGTTGTGGCACCATCAATATTGCCGAGGCACCTATCAATATTGCAAATTACATTTCTTGGCACGATGGAACGGGTTACCGTGGCGTGGCAAAGCACTAGGCCGAGGCACCGTGTGTCATGGCATGGCAAGCAATAGCACTGGGCGAGGCCCCCGTGTTCAGGCATGACAAAGCACTAGACCGAGGCCCTATGTCTAGGCATGGCATGGCATCAGGCTGCCGAGGCCCCGTGGTGTCTAGGCACACAAAGCCGCCAGACCGAGGCCATATGTTCAGGCATGGCATAGCACTGTGCCGAGGCCCCGAGGCCCCGTGTGTCTGCGCATAGCAAGCCATAGCACTCAGCCGAGGCCCCGTGTGTCTATGCATAGCAAGCCATGCACTCAGGGCGCCGAGGCCCCGTGTGTTCCAGGCAGGCATGCCATAAAGACTAGGCGCTCGGGAGGCCCCGTGTGCCTAGGGCTGGCATGCCATAGCACTAGGCGCCGAGGCATCGTGTGCCTAGGCATGGCATGCCATGCTGACTCAGCCCGAGGCCCCGTATGCTCCAGTAGGCATGGCATGCCATAGCACTAGGCGCGAGGCCCCGTGTGTCTAGCATGGCATGCCATAGCACTAGGCGCCAGGCATCGTGTGCCCAGGCATGGCATGGCATAGCACTCAGGCCGAGGCCCCGTGTGCCCAGCATGGCATGGCATAGCACTGTACCGAGGCCCCTGTCTAGGGCATGGCATGCCATAGCACTCAGCCCGAGTCTCGTGTGTTCAGGCATGGCATGCCATAGCACTAGACCGAGGCACCGTGTCTAGGCATGGAATGGCACATTCATGATAGAAATAAACCTCAACCCTAAAAAAACAATGTTTTTTAAACTAGGGCGAGTTTAATCTAGGCATGGCATGGCATGGCACTAGGCCGAGGCACCGGCCAAGGCATGCACTAGGCCGAATCACCGTGTCTAGGCATGTCATGGCACAAGGCCGAGGCACGCGACTAATCGCTGCCAGGCATGCCAAGGCACTAGGTCGCGCCACCGCGTTTCCAGGGCAAGCACTTCTGGCCGAGGCACCGCTCCTAGGAGGCATGCACTAGCCTAATCACCGTGCTCAGCATGCCCATGCAGACTAGGCCGAATCACCGCGGCCTAGGCATGTCATGGCACTAGTCGAGGCACCGCGCTTAGCAAGCACCGGCCGAGGCACCGCGCCTGGTGCCATGACACTAGGCCGAATCACCTTGCCTAGGCATGCCATGACACTAGGCCGAATCACCGTGCTCAGCATGTCACGCAGCACTGGGGGTCGAGGCACCGCCGCGCTTAGGCAAGCACCCGGCCGAGGCACCGTGCCCATGCCATGACACTAGGCCGAATCACCTTGCCTAGGCATGCCATGGCACTAGTCGAATCAATCGCGCCTAGGCATGTCATGGCACCAGGCCGAGGCACCGCGCTTAGCAAGCACCGTCGAGGCACCGCGCTCGTGCCACGACACTGGGGTCGTAATGTCGCCTAGGCATGTCATGGCACTAGCACTGGGTCGGTAGCACCGCCCATGCCATGGCACTAGACCGAGGCACCGCGCCTGTGCCATGGCATCTGTGCCAGGCACCGCGTCTTGGCATGTCATGGCACTAGTCGGGAGGCACTCAGGCTGCTGTTACGCCTCGCGACTCAGCGAGGCACCCCCGTAGGCATGGCATGTCACAGCCATGGCACCTCGTCTAGGCAAGGCACTAGCGTGGGAACCCTGTCTAGGCATGTCGCAGCACTAGGCCACCAAGGCACCGTGCCTGGCATGTCATGGCACTAGTCGCACCGCGGCTTAGGCAAGCACATGGCCGAGGCACCGTGCTTAGGCAAGCACTAAAGCTGAATCACCGCCTAGGCACGTCATGCACCTTGAAGCCCAGCACCGCTTAGGCAAGCACCGGTCGAGGCACCTGCTTAGCACTAGGCCGAATCACCGTGCCTAGCATGTCATGGCACTAGGCTTCCGTGCACCGTGCCCGTGCACCGCGCTCAGCATGTCACGGCACTACCCGAGGCACCGCGTTCGTGCATGTCATGGCACTAGTCCGAGGCACCGCGCTCCAGCATGTCATGGCACCAGCCCGCGCACCGCGCCTAGGCATGCCGCGGCACTAGGCCCGTGCACCGCGCCTCGCGCTACTGCCGAATCACCGCAATCAGCATGTCACGGCACCAGCCCAGCGCCGCGCTCAGCAAGCACAGCGTCGAATCACCGCGCCTAAAGTACGTCAGCGGCACTCCAGTCGCGGCACCGCGCCTAGGCATGTCATGGCATTCAGGTCGAAAATCGCGGCCGGGCAAGCACTTGGTCGGCGTTAATCGCGCTCCAGCGCACCCCCGGTCGGCGCACCGCGCCCAGCAAGCACCAGTCGACGCACCGCGCCCAGGGCATGTCATGGCACTAGCCGAATCACTCTGCCTGTGGCATGGCACTAGGCCGAATCAATCGTGCCTAGGCATGCCATGGCACTAGCCTAGGCTCTAGGCGCCCGTGACTAGGCATGTCACTCAAGACTAAGTCGAGGCACGCCGTCTAGGCACCGACCTCTACGGGGCAGCGTGATTAGGCATGCCATGGCACCAGTCGAGGGCAACTTGTCTGCATGGCCTAGCTTAGCATGGGGAGGCAGCATGTGGACATCATGGGGTGGGGGGAGGCAGCATGTAATGGCATGGCTCCGCACAAGGACATTCACACCATGCCTCGAACTACCTACCACGTGATCGAGGCAACATGTCTACGATCGGATCGAAGCACGATCGAGGTTCATGGCATAGCCCGTGGTGCAAGCGCAAGTCGTGGCCGGGTCTGAATTCGCTTGTCTTGATTTCGAGCAAGGCACCGTCACCAATCGCTTCTCATTTCGCTAGCTTTTTTATTCCATACGATGCTTTTATCCGTCGACCGAAGATTTGTTCAACGGCCAGTACGCATCACCCCGTAACGCTCCAGAACCTCTTGCCTGAGAGGGACGAAAAAGGGAAACGCGGGTGGATCGGTTCGAGGGGAGGCCGACCGAGCGACATAGGGCTGAATCTCGCGGATCGTGGCAAAGAAGGCCACTCCGCCACTTACACACTCGCCGCGTATTTAAGTCGCTCCGCAGCGATTCTACCCACACGGCCGAATACGTCACAGGCGGCCCACACTCCGCTTGTCCACCGCGACCCGACCATGACACGTGCCTGAATGAGGGGCCCCCACGAGGGTCACCACGACGGCCATCTGGGGCCGCTTCTAGCCCTGACCACTTCTAGAGGCGTTCAGTCATAATCCAAGACTCCAGAAGCCACATTATCGCTTTCAACCAAGCGCGATGACCAATTGTGAGAATCAACTGCTCCTCTCGTACTAGGCTGAATTACTACGCGACACCGCCATCGCGAGGGTAAAACTAACCCGTCACCTAATTCCGCCTAAACCCGCCTCAATGCCCTATCAGGGTGAACAATCCAACACTCGTGAATTCCCGCTTCACAATGATAGGAAGAGTCGACATCGAAGGATCAAAAGCACCGTCACATGAGAACGCTACGCTACAAGCCGCTTATCCCCGTGGTAACTTTTCCGACACCTCTAGCTTCAAATTCGGCGTCTAGTGATCGATAGGCCACGCTTACTTCCGTTCGTATTCGCACCGAAATCGAATCAAACGAGTTTTTTACCCTTTTGTTCCACTGAGATTTCTGTTCTCGAGCTCATCTTAGACACCAAGTATCTTTTACCGTATGCCGCCCGTACCAAACTCCCCACCCGACAATGTCTTCCGTCGATCGACGCCAGCGCTGGTCCAAAAGGAGGGATGTTCCCGCCTCCGATTCACGGAATAAGTAAAATAACGTTAAAAGTAGTGGTATTTCACTTTCGCGCTTCCCGGGCCCCCACTTATCCTACACTCCTCAAGTCATTTCACAAAGCTCCGACTAGAGTCAAGCTCAACAGGTCTTCTTTCCCCTACCATTCTGCCCGCTCCCTCGGCCGTGGTTTCACGGATACAGCACATGGGAATCTCGTTATCCATTCATGTCACTAATTAGATGACGAGGCATTTGGCTACCTTAAGAGAGTTTGAAGTACCCCACTGCTTACCCGCCGTCATTTCTTCACTTCATATTCGTGAAAGACTGCAGCGTAAATCACATCGCGTGAGCATCTCGGGCAGGACCACGCAATGCTTTGTTTTAATTAAAACAATGATTCCTCGTCTCGCACTCCGCCTCAGTCGACTGCTCGACCGGAAGGCCCCAGGAGCCGTTTCAGCCTCGCCTCGGCCAGACGACTCCGCCCGCCGCGGACGTACTCATGTACCAATCGATTGCCGACGACGGTTCGGACTCCATCCCGTCTACCAGAGCTGGTCCTTTCCTGCGGTTAAAGGATCCATTTTGTCACTTCCTTGCCTACATTGCTCCATCGATCGTATCGTCACCGAGACCGACATGCCAGTACGACCGCTGCGGAGGACTCGACCTGATTGGCCGCCGAGGGCACACCGACACCACGACGGCAGGCTCTTCCAAATTACCGACCCTACCGCCGAAATAAGCCTGTGGTGGGCTGTCGCTAAAATAAAGATAACTCTTCCCGAGGCCCTCGACGACGTCTCCGACCACCTGCCGCCACCGCCACGTCCCGCTCAGAATGTTAACCCGATTCCCTTTTCGATGCTCACAAGGCAGACGCTATCTGACGCTTCCCCGCCTTTAGGATCGACTAACCCATGTGCAAGTGCCGCTCACATGGAACCTTTCCTCTTCGCCTTCAAAGCCTTTCATTTGAATATTTGCTACTACCACCAAGATCCGCGACCGACGGCCAAGCCCACTGCTCGCGCTCTGTGTTTTGCGGCCAATTTCCGCCCACCTCCCACCATCGAGGCCCGGCCCCGTCCCGACCTGGCCGGTATAGGTCGCGCGCCTCAGCCGCCATCCATTTTCTGGGGCCAGTTGATTCGCAGAGTTGTTACACACTCCTGGGCTGATTTCGACTTCCATGACCACCGTCCCGTCGTCTTAATCGACCAACACCCCTTTGTGGGTTCAGTTAGCTACAATAAAACTAACCCGCTCCTGCTCATCCCCGGCACGCGCTCCGCTACCAAAATGGCCCACTGGAGTTTCCGATTCCTCGTGTCTGCTCAATGGAGCAAACAGGTCGGGCCCTACCTATTTAAAGCTCGAGAATAGGTCGAGGCGCTGCGCCCCGATGCCTCTAATCATCGGGCTTTACTCCGATAGAATCCCGCCCGCGGCCCGGGCCTATCCCGAGGAAACTTCTGAGGGAACCAATACTAGATGGTCTCGACAGTCTTTCGCCCCTATACCCAAGTCGACGAACGATTGCACGTCAGCATCGCCAAGGGGTCGCACCGTAGTTTCTCTGTCACTCGCCGTGCATAGCTCAACATCTTTCGTCCCACAGTATGCTCACCTCGAACCTTCTCGTAAGATCACACTGTTCACGCGGCACCCCTCGAGGGGGATCCCCGCCATCAGCTTCCCACGCCACGTTTTACTGTAGCCCGCTGACTCGCACACATGTCGACTCTTGGTCCGCTTTCAAGATCTGGTCGAACCAAATTCACGGGCCGACGCCATGAGCGCATTGTGCGCCGGCATCGCCCGAGGGCATGCGCCGTATTCCACGATCGAGGCGCACGACGTTCCCCCCACGGGCATGATTACAACCCGGCTTGGTCGCAGCCTCAAACCGCTTGGCCCGCGCTCGAAAGTCGACGCATGCACCATGGATCGCTCGCTCCACATCCGACCGAGGCGCATCGCCGCCCCATCCGCTTCTCCCACAATTTCAAGCACTTTTGACTTTTCAAAGTCCTCATCTTTCCCTCGCGGTACTTGTTTGCTATCGGTCTCTCGCCCGTATTTAGCCTTGGACGCCACCGCCTGACAATGATTCCCAAACAACCACTGGGCCGACACAAGGGTGCGACAGGTCCCGGCACGACGGGCTCACCTCTCCGGCGCCCTGTGGGACTCGGGTCCGTCCGCCGAGGACGCTCCAGACCACACCCGGACGGCTGATCCGCCTCACTCTCGTCGGGCTTTTCCCGCTCGCCGCTACCATGGAATCCTTGTGTTTCTTCCTCCTTATTGATATGCTTAACCTGGTGTTCCCGCCGACCGGGTCAGCCGCTTGAGCTCTGGGCCTGCGGGTGCCTGGGCCGCTAAGCGCCGCGCCCGACATGGAGATTCTCCTCCTTCCTCCTCCGGGACGAGGGGAAAGGATCAGGGTTCGCTTCAAACCACCGCTGTCGGCGCGCATCGCCGCTGACATTTTAACCAACCACGGACGCCGATGTTCCATGGAGGCCAATGTCCGCCCCAACTCCGTGCCCCTTACTACGGAATATAGCAGGGGCGACGCGGTGCGTGACGCCCAGTGCGTTCCTCGACCACGGCGTCAAGAACTTTGATGCTCAAAGACTCGATGATTCACGGATTCGCAATTCACAATTCAAGTATCGTGATTTTGCCACGCTCTTCATCGATACAGAGCCTAGATATCCGCTGGGTCGAGGAGTCGCTTTTAGAGCTAACGACCACGCCTTCCCGCACCCGTGACCGGGGCGACCCGGGATGGCGCGCAGCCTCGTTGTATTTTCCTTAGCTGCCCACGCCGGTTCGCTGTTGGATCAAAGGTCCTCGGCAAGACACCCCATGCACGGGCGTAGAAAGGCTCGCGAGGCCCACCGCATCCATCGAGCGGAGTGAGGCCTGTGTACGCTCCGCCCCTCGCCGACGCTGTTAAACAACGGTTCACGGGGTCGTTCCTACGATAGGTTCGACACGATCCTTCCGCAGTTCACCCACGGAAACCTTGTTACGACTTTCTCCTTCCTAAATGATAAGGTTCAAGTGGACTTCACACGTCGCAGGCGGCGAACCGCCCACGTCGCCGCGATCCGAACACTTCACCGACCATTCAATTCCAGAGCGATCGCAAAAATAAAGGGCGTGGACGTAGTCAACGCGAGCCGATGACTCGCTACTAGGAATTCCTCGCTGAAGACCAAATTGCAATGATCTATCCCCATCACGATGAAATTCAAGATTAATCCGGCCCGTCTGGCCAAGGCTATAGACTCGTTGAATACATCGCAGAACGCGGCCCGTAACATCTAAGGGCATCATGCACTGTTATTGCCTCAACTTCCTTGGCCTAAGCGGCCATAGTCCCTCTAAGAAGCTGGCTATGGAGGATCACCTTCGCATAGCTAGTTAGCAAACGAGGTCTCGTTTCGCAACTAATTAACTGCATAAATCGCTCCACCAACTAAGAACGGCTATGCACCACCACCCATAGAATCAAGAAAGAGCTCTCACCATTAATCCCAATATGTCTCGACTCGGTAAGTTTCCCTGTTGAGTCAAATTGCCGCAGGCTCCACTCCCGGGTGGTGCCCTTCCGTCAATTCCTTTAAGTTTCAAATTTTTGCGACCATACTCCCGAACTCCAAAACTTTGATTTCTCATAAGGTGCCGAGTCCTAAAAGCAACATCCGCCGATCCCGCTTCCAGACGTTTATGGTTGAGACTAGACTCACAGATTCACCGCCTTTCGAGCTCCCCTGAACTTCGTCTGATTAATGAAACATCCTTGGCAAATGCTTTTCAGCTTGTTCGCTCTTCATAAATCCAAGAATTTCACCTCCACTATGAAATACGGTCGCCCCGACCGTCCCTTAATCATTACTCCGATCCCGAAGGCCAACACACAGGGACCGAAATCCTATGATGTTATCCCATGCTACTGCATCCAGCGAGGCTTGCTTTGGAGCACCTAATTCTTCAGTAACAAAGACCGTGAGGCACGACCGCCAAGCACCAGAGCGATCGCCGTAGCGACAAGAGACCGGCACACCGTAAGGCGGACCGACCGACCCATCCCAAAGTCCAACTACGAGCTTTTTTAATCGCAACAACTTCTAAATATACGCTATTGAGCTGGAATTACCGCTACACAATGACTACCCAATGGATCCTCGTTAAGGATTTAGATTGTAATTATTCCAACTACTGCACTCCAAAGAGCCCGGTATTGTTATTTATTGTCACTACCTCCCCGTGTCAGGATTGGGTAATTTGCGCGCCGGGTCGCTTTCCTTGGATGTGGTAGCTCTTCTCGAAGCTCCCTCCTGAATCGAACCCCACCTCCGCTTCACCCGCCAATACCATGGTAGCCACCATCCTACCATCGAAAGTTGATAGGGGCGTATATTTGAATGATGCGCCGCCGCACGATGGCCGCGGGCGATCCGTCAGAAAGTTATCATGAATCATCAGAGCAAATTCCGCATAGCCCGCGCGACCTTTATCTAATAAATGCATCCCTTCCAGTAAGCTCCAGTTTGTTTCGCGACGATTAGCTCTAGAATTACTACGGTTATCCGAAAGAAGTACCATCAAACAAACTATAATCGATTTAATGAGCCATCATAGCTTCACAACCAATTAGTTCATACTTACACATGCATGGCTTAATCTTTCGAGACAAGCATATGATCATCGGCGTGATCAAACTGTGTAGCATTCTGTGCAACGCCTGAACCGTGACGACCTACCCTAGACCACAATGTGCCTGGGAGGGCAAAGGCAGCCGACCGGGTCGTACATACGCGCTGGTTTGGGCGATGAACGCTTAAGCTCGGCAATAGTGTGATCTTTGGGATCCCATGCCCGTGTTAAGGTTTCCCCGTGATCCAGAAAGATTGTGCCATCATCATGGCCCATTGTGAAACCCTCTTCGCATGGTCACACGCTGCTGGGGAGTACATGGCACGATGATCGCTGCAAGTCCACCCGCCCCCATGAGCAGAGCCAGATGGAGAAAGGCAACATTCGAGAGAAAATTCCATCGATGGGAAGGCAACACAGAAGCCATTATTGCTACGCCCAAGGTCTAAGCGCTTAGAGCTAGAATGATGAGGGACGGGCAATAGTTCGTTGCACGAGCAAGGAGCCTACCAACCCACATTACCCAAACACCACTCACACGCCATCAGGTTGACTTCAAGATGCACCACACACCGAACCGTGACTAGTTGGGAGTTGTCTCCTAAGAAGCACACCTTAGCAACAAGCGATGCCTTGTAGTACCATCAGAAAGTATGAGAAGAATGATACACTATTTCCAAGCAACCGAATAGTTGGTCAAGCAACGTACACGCTTCCAGACAAAGAAGACTGCAAGCTCTGGGCAGTCTAAGCCACCATGTCTAGGGCAATGAACTACGAGGCACCGCGTTCAGCATGGCATGGCACTAGGCCGAAGCACCACATGTTCAGGCATGCACTGCCAAGGCACCGCGCCTGTGCATGCTCGGCACTAGTCCTGCACCGTGCTTAGCAAGGCACTAGGGAGAGGAACCGCGGTTTGTGGCAAGGCACTGCCAAGGAACTTGCCTAGCAAGGCACTAAGCCAAGGAACCTTGCCCAGGCAAGGCACTAAGCCAAGGAACCCGCCCAGGCAAGGCACTAAACCGGAACCACGCCAGGGCATGGCATTTCGAAGACCATGCCCAGGGCATGCACCAGGGCCGAGGCTTCATGCCCAGGCATGCACTAGACAGACCGTGCCTAGCCAAGGCACCAAGCGGGAGGCACCATGGCTAGGAACGAGGCATGCTCAGAATGTGAACATCCGCCCATAGCTCGGGAGGCCATGCGTAAGCAAAGATGGCGTCTTAGTAACGAAGGCCGACAAAGACTGCATGGGAGAGTTTTGGGGCAACGACTGGGCTGTCTAGCCGTGACAGTAATCGGATGTCGCAGGACTGGGGTGAGAGAGTGAGCACACCCATGCCACAAGTGGCATGGGTGTACACGGGCAAAGACGCTAGCGTCATGGTTTGTGCCAGCACCATGCCCAAGCAAGGCACAAGCCGAGGCACCATGCCCAGGTACGCACTGCGCCGCGCATCGCGCCTAGGCATGCCCTAAGCGAAGGCACCTTGCCAAGGAAAGGCACTAGGCAAAGGCACCATGTCTAGGCATGCACTAAACTGGTGCGGACCGCCGCAAGCCTAGGCGGCGCCCCGTGCCTAGGCAATAACTAGGCCAAAGCACCGTGACCAGGCCATGCACCAGTCGCAGGCACCGTCAAGGCATGCACCAGTCGGTGCACCCCGTCGAGGCATGCACCAGTCGGTGCACCATGCCTGTGCAAAGGCACACCAGGCCGAGGCAACTTGTCGCAGGCATGCACCAGTCGGCGCACCATGCCCAGTAGCGCACTGTGCCAGCACCTCGCCCAGGCAATGAATTTTCAGGCCGAGGCACCGTCGGCGCATGCACCAGGTCGCAGGCACCATGCCTGCAGCAAGCGCACCAGTCGGCGCGCAACTGGCTCGAGGCATGCACTAAAGTCGGCGCACCATGCCCGTGCAAGGCACTAGGCCAAGGCACCCGCCTGTGCATGCATCCAGTCGGTGCACTCGTCGCAGGCATGCATCAGTCGGCGCACCATGCCCAGTAAGGCGGAGCAAATCGAGGCACCGTGTCTAGGCGGAAGGTACTAGGCCGAGGCACCATGCCCATAGCGTACTCAGGTCGAGGCACCATGTCTAGGCAAGGTACTCAGGCCGAGGCACCATGTCTAGCAAGGCACAGCCAAGCAAGAACCATGTTCAGGCAAGGTACAGCCGAGGCACCATGCCTACGCATGCACTAGGCCGAGGCACCGTGTTCAGGCAAAGGCACTAGGCCGAGGCACCATGCCCAGCAAGGTACTAGCACCGTGCCTAGGGAGGCATGCATTAAAGTGAGGCAACGTGGGAACGAGGGCATGCCTTCGCCGCTAAACTGGGGCAACGTGGGGAACGAGAGGCATGCTTGCAACATGGGGAACGGGTCCATTCATAGGCTAGCGGCCATGGGCAAGCGTAAAGATGGCATCTAGGGTAACGAATGACAACGACCGCGTGGGAGAGCAAGCAATCCAAGTCATTGTCTACCACCAATCGAATGTCGAGGCTTGTGGGTGGCATATAGAGCACCCATGCCACGAGTGGCATGGGTGTGTGCACGCTGGGGCAAAGACGCAAGGCCGCGTCTAGGCCGTGCGCCAAGCCCATAGAGGCAACCACCCCCCTTAAAGAGCAATATACTTTGGAAAAATCAGAGGAGGACATCACACATGCTCGAGGAGACATAATGGCAAATTTTAACCAGAAAGCGATTTTAGTCCCGTTTTGCACATTCTCTTTATAATAATTATACATGGCAAGAAAAAGAATAAAAAAATTTGACGCGTAATATTTAGATTTTTATTTATTTACTAGAAGGAAAATAGGAAAATAGGAGAAAATAGTAAAATATTTAAAATTCATTTTTCATGGGAAAAATATTTGGGACCAGAATTGATCGATTTGAAGGGAGGGAAATATTTTATTTTAATTTATTTACTGAAAAAAATAAAGTAAAAATAAAGTAAACAGGAAAATAGGTACAGGGGAAAATAGGGAAAATAGGAAAAGAATTGATTTAAGATTTGACTACTGGAATGCAATATTTTACTATAAAATATTAATATTTGATAATATTTTAAATGAAAAAGTGATAATTTTAAATTTTTTTTTCTAAAAACATAGAATATTAGGAAAAATCACGGGAAAATAGACAAAAACATTTTACGCCACTTAATGATATTTCAACAATGAATGAGTAAGAAACAATGGAATAGAAACGAGGACATAGGGAAGCGACATAAGAAAGTGAAAGCCACCAATATTGCTCTGCAATGGCAGGAGGACAACAAGGGTTGTGGCACCATCAATATTGCCGAGGCACCTATCAATATTGCAAATTACATTTCTTGGCACGATGGAACGGGTTACCGTGGCGTGGCAAAGCACTAGGCCGAGGCACCGTGTGTCATGGCATGACAAAGCACTAGACCGAGGCCCTATGTATAGGCATGGCATGGCACTAGGCGCCGAGGCCCCGTGTGTCTAGGCATGACAAAGCGCTAGACCGAGGCCATATGTCTAGGCATGGCATAGCACTAGGCCGAGGCCCCGAGGCCCCGTGTGTCTATGCATAGCAAGCCATAGCACTAGGCCGAGGCCCTGTGTTCATGCATAGCAAGCCATAGCACTAGCGCCGAGGTCTCCGTGTGTCTAGGCATGGCATGCCATAAAGACTCAGCGCGAGGCCCCGTGTGTCTAGGCATGGCATGCCATAGCACTAGGCGCCGAGGCATCGTGTGTCTAGGCATGGCATGCCATAGCACTAGCCCGAGGCCCCGTATGTCTAGGCATGGCATGCCATAGCACTAGGCGCGGAGGCCCCGTGTGTCTAGGCATGGCATGCCATAGCACTAGGCGCCGAGGCATCGTGTGTCTAGGCATGGCATGGCATAGCACTAGGCCGAGGCCCCGTGTGTCTAGGCATGGCATGGCATAGCACTAGCCCGAGGCCCCGTGTGTCTAGGCATGGCATGCCATAGCACTAGCCCGAGGCCCCGTGTGTCTAGGCATGGCATGCCATAGCACTAGACCGAGGCACCGTGTCTAGGCATGGAATGGCACATTCATGATAGAAATAAACCTCAACCCTAAAAACAATGTTTTTAAACTAGGCGATTTGCTAGGCATGGGCACATGGCATTAGTTTAGGCACTGCCAAGGCATGCACTAGGCCGACGCACCGTGTCTAGGCATGTCATGGCACAAGGCCGAGGCACCGCGCCGAATCGCCGTGTCGAGGCATGCCAAGGCACTAGGCCGTGCCACCGTGCCTAGGCAAGCACTTGGCCGAGGCACCGTTCCTAGGAGGCATGCACTAGGCCGAATCACCGTGCCTAGGCATGCCATGGCACTAGGCCGAATCACCGTGCCTAGGCATGTCATGGCACTAGGCCGAGGCACCAAGTTTAGGCAAGCACTGGCCGAGCAATCGTGGCCCGGTGCCACACAGTCAATCACTCGCCAGGCATGCCATGGCACTAGGCCGAATCAATCGTGCCTAGGATGTCATGGCACTAGGTCGAACAATGCGTTTAGCAAGCACCGCCGAGGCACCGTGCCCGTGCCATGACACTAGTCGAATCACCTGCCTAGCGCCATGGCACCAGCTCGAATCACCGTGCCTGTGCACGCTACGGCACTGGTGCCGAGGCAATCGCGCTTCAGCAAGCACCTGGCCGAGGCACCGTGCCCAGGCCATGACACTAGGCCGAATGCTTGCCTAGGCATGTCATGGCACTAGCACTAGGCCGAGGCACCGTGCCCATGCCATGGCACTAGACCGAGGCACCGTGCCCAGGCCATGGCATCTGCAGTCGAGGCACCGTGCTCGCATGTCATGGCACTAAAGTCGTAGGCACCGCGGCCAAGGCATGCCTTGCACTAGGCCGAGGCACCGTAGGCATGGCACGTCACTAGGGCCATGGCACCCTGTCTAGGCAAGGCACTAGGCAGGGGAACCCTTGTCTAGGCATGTCATGGCACTAGCCACCAGCGCACCGCGTTTGCGCCGCGCACTAGCCCGTGCACCGTGCTTAGGGGTAAGCACTGGCCGAGGCACCGTGCTTAGGCAAGCACTAGGCCGGAATCACCGCCCAGGCATGTCAGCGGCACTAGGCCTGTGCACCGTGCCCGTGCACCGTGCCCGTGCATGCCGGCACCAGTCCAGGCACCGTGGCCCGTGCACGTCATAATTCAGTCCAGGGCACCGTGCCCGTGCATGTCACGGCACTAGGCTCCGTGCACCGTGCTCAGGCATCATGGCACTAGGCCCAGCACTGCCTAGGCAAGCACAAGGCGGAATCACCGTGCCTAGCATGTCATGGCACTAGCCCAGCACGTGCCTAGCAAGCACAAGGTCGAATCACCGTGCCTAGGCATGTCATGGCACTAGGTCAGGCAATCGCGTTCCAGCATGTCATGGCACTAGGTCGAGGCACCCGGCCCGCAAGCACTTCGGGTCGGCGCACCGCCTAGGCAAGCACTCGTCGGCGCACCGCGCCTAGGCAAGCACACCAAATGACGCACCGCGGCCTAGCATGTCATGGCACTAGGCCGAATCACCGCGGCTCTAGTACGCACTAGGTCGAATCACCGCGTGCCTAGGCATGCCATGGTATCAGCTCAGGCCGAAAGGCGCCGCGACTAGGCATGTCACAAGACCAGCCGAGCACGCCGCCTAGGCACGACCTGAAGGGGGCGTGACTAGGCATGCCATGGCACTCCAGGCCGAGGGCACCGTGGTCTAAGCATGGCCTAGCTTAGCATGGGGGAGGCAAGACACATCAATGGGGCGGGGAGGTGATGTAATGGCATGGTTTCCACAAGGACCACACCATGCCTCGGAACTACCACCACGTGATCGAGGCAACATGTCTGAATGGACTTTTAAGCACGACCGAGGCACCATGGCATAGCCCGTGTGCAAGCGCAAGTCGTGCTGGTCTGGAATTCGCTTGTCTTGATTTCGAGCAAGGCAATCGCGTCACCCAATCGCTTCTCATTTCGTTTAGCTTTTTATTCCATACGCGATGCTTTTATCCGTCGATCTAAGATTTGCTCAACGGTCAAGGGTTTCCCCGTACCCTTTTTCACCCCGGGTAACGCTCAACCTCTTGTCGGAGGGACGAAAAGGGAAACGCTGTGACTGTTCGGTGGGAGGACTTAACGGAGCGACATAGGGCTGAATTCGGATCGCAGGGCAAGGCCACTTGCCACTTACAATACCCCGTCACAGATGCAGCCGCTTCCGTAAAGGATTCTACCCGCCACCCGGGTCGGAATAAGCTTCCGCGGCCCACACGGCTTGTCCAATCGCAGGACCCGACCAAGGACATCACTCGGGGGGCCGAGGGCCCCTACCGAGGGCTTCCGCGAACGGCGACGGCGCACGCGCCAGCCCGGATCGACTTAGAGTATGCTCAAACATAATCCAAATAAGACGGTAGTTTCTCGCGCCACCGGCTTTCAACCAAGCTGATGACCAATTGTGCGAATCAACGGTTCCTCGTACTCAGGTTGAATTACTATCATGACATCACACGTAGGGTAAAACTAACCCGTCTTCACGACCGCCAAACCCACCACGCTCCTATCGTAAGTGAACAATCCAACACTTATGAATTCTGCTTCACAATGATATAAGAGTTTCACATCGGCGATCAAAAAGCAACGCCGCTATGAACGCTGGCTGCCATGCCGCTTATCCCTCGTGGTAACTTTTCTGACAATCTTCGCTTCAAATTCAAGGTCTAAAGGATCGATGAAAGAATACGCTTTCACTCCGTCAGACTGCATCGAACCAGAATCAAACGAGCTTTTACCCTTGCTCCACACGAGATTTCGCTCGCTGAAACTCATCTGTGACACCTGCAAGTATCTTGCACGCGCATGTGCCGCCCCAGCCAAACTCCCCTGCACTGACAATGTCTTCGCCCGATCGACGCGCTGAGCTCATCCAGTGCGGATGTTCCCGGGTCCGATTCACGGAATAAGTAAAATAACGTTAACAGTAGTGGTATTTCACTTTCGCCGTTTCCGGCTCCCACTTATCCTACACCTCTCAAGTCATTTCACAAAGTCGGACTAGAGTCAAGCTCAACAGGGTCTTCTTTCCCCGCTGATTCGCCGCCTGCCCTCGGGCCGTGGTTTCACTGGATAGTGTATTGTGGACAAGTAATCTCGTTAATCCATCTCATGCCGCCACTAATGACACGAGGCATTCGCTACCTTAAGAGAGTCATAGTTACTCCCACGCACCGCCTGTCAATTTCTTCACTTTACATTCGTGAGCACCGGGCAAAATCACATCAGCAGGAGCATCCGCAGGACCATCGCAATGCTTTGTTTTAATTAAACAGTCGGATTCCCTTGTCCGCATCGCCCAGTCGACTGCTCGACGCCCGGGAAGGCCCCGCAGGGAGCCGCTCCTACCCGTCTCTCGGGCCGCACGGCGACCCGCTCTCTACGGAGCACTCGAAAGTGTACCACCAACAATGACGTTCGACCGGGACCCCGTGCCCAGCCCCCTCGAGCCAATCCTTTTCCGAGGTTACGATCCATTTTGCCACTTCCTGCCTGCATTGTTCCATCGACCGCAGGTCGCTCACCTTGAGACCTCGATGTGTTACGAGTACGACCGGCGTGGGAGGCACTCGCCCTCCGGATTAATACGCCGCCGAGGGCGCACCCGACACCACGCGACGTGCGGTGCTCTTCCTCCAGCCGCTGACCCTACCTCCGGGCTGAGCCGCTTCCGTGGTGGGGGCGGGCCGTTAAACAAAAGATAACTCTTCCGAGGCCCCGACGACGCCTCCGACTCCCTAACGCTGCCGCCACCGCCACGCCCTTGCCAGAATGCAACTGATTCCTCGATGCTCGCTGCGGCGGCAGACGCCATCTGACTGGCTTCCGCTCTTAGGGACCACTAACCCATGTGCAAGTGCCGCTCACATGGAACCTTTCCCCTCTTCTAGCCTTCAGTTCTCATTTGAATATTTGCTACTACCACCAAGATCCCGCACTGACTGGCCGCTCCGTCGGCTCGCGCCTGTTTTGGCGGCGACCGCGCCTCCCTACCATCGAGGCCTGGCCCTGCCTCGACGGTCGTATAGGTCGCGCGCCCGCCATCCATTTCGGGGCTAGTTGATCTCGCGTGAGTTGTTACACACTCTAATGATTTCGACTTCCATGACCACCGTCCGGGCCGGCCTTAATCGACCAACACCTTTGTGGGTTCTAGGTTACGCAAGTAGCTTGGGCAATCAGAACCCGGCTTCCGCTCTCATCCCGCATCGCGCCCATACCAAAATGGCCCACTTGAGCCCGATCCCCAGGGGTCCTACATTATGCTCAGTACGGGCCCCACCTATTTAAAGTTTGAGAATCAGGCCGAGGGCGTCGCGCCCCGATGCCTCTAATCATCGGGCTTTACCTCGATAGAACTCACCCGCTGGCTCCAAATGATCCCGAGGAAACCTGAGGGAACCAACCACTAGATGGTCTCGATTAGCCTTTCGCCCTATACCCAAGTCGACGAACGATTTGCATCGTCAAGATATCACGCGGCCTCCACCGAGTTCTCCGCTTCGCCCCGCTCAGGCATAGTTCACCATCTTTCGGGTCCCGATGCATGCTCACTCAACCCTTCTCGTAAGATCGCCTGGCCGACGCACCCTCGAGGGGATCCCGCCGATCAGCTTTCCCACGCCTTTACGGTTTATTTAGCCCGCTGACCAGACACATGTCGTACTCTGGTCCGTATTTCAAGACGGGTCGGAACAAATTCGCCGGGCCGACGCCTATGAGCGCGACAGCCGGCATCGCCCGAGGCATGCGCCCGATTCCACGATCGAGGCGACGTAACGCTCGGGTGGCACTACAACCCGGGCTTGGGTCGCAGCTCTGAACCAAGGGGCTTGCCCGCGCTTCGAAAGGATCGGGCGGGATCCGGCGGATCATTGCTCCATCCGACCGAGCGCACGGGCCGCCCCCATCCGCTTCCCTCCCGACAATTTCAAGCACTCTTGACTCTCTTTTCAAAGTCCTTTTCATCTTTCCTCGCTGTACTTTGTTTGCTATCGGTCTCTCGCCCAGATTAGCCTCGACGGAATTCTATCACTGGACACGCATTCCTGAAACAACCCGATTCGCCGACAAATGCATTTCTGCAGC
The DNA here is from genome assembly GCA_016808115.1 of Tetrastigma voinierianum. Classification (NCBI taxonomy): domain Eukaryota; kingdom Viridiplantae; phylum Streptophyta; class Magnoliopsida; order Vitales; family Vitaceae; genus Tetrastigma; species Tetrastigma voinierianum. The sequence goes on along the minus strand of JAEQBH010009694.1, from coordinate 39,008 downwards.
GACAGGTCCGGGCACCGATCGGCTCACTCTTCCCGCCTTCCAGGGACTTAAACGTCCGAGGACGCTCCGTACTACACTGATCGCGACCGCTCGACTTCGTCGCTTCCGGCTTCGTCACGCATATGCGGGAACTTGTAAGTTTCTTTTTTTCCTCCGCTATTGATATGCTTAAACTCGCGGTGTTCCCGCCCGACCGGGTCGCCGCGAGGCTCCTGCCTCGTGGTGCCCCGTCGCTGGCCGCCGCCCGACATGGAGATTCTCCTCCTTCCTCCTCCTCCGGACGAGGGGAAAGGATCAGGTTCGCTTAAACCACCATTCACGAGGCGTGCATCGCCGCTGACAGATTTTCAAACCAACCACGGACGCGATGTTCCATGTAGGAGGCCAATGTCCGCCCCTAACCCAGCCCTTACTCCGGGCGGAAGGTGGAGGGCGCACGGTGCGTGACGCCCAGCGCGTGCGTGCCCTCGACCTAATGGCACTCAAGAATCATGGCTCAAAGACTCGAAGGATTCACTGATTCTAATTCACACCAAGTATCGCATTTTGCCACGCTCTTCCATCGATGCCAGAGCCTAGATATCCGCTGTCGGAGTCGCTTTTTAGAGTTAACGACACGCCCCGCGCACTCGCGGACCGGGCGACGGGATGGCGTTTGTTTCAGCATTTTCTCGGGCGTTTAACGGGTTCGTTGTTGGATCGAATCCTCGCAAGACACCCCCATGCACGGGCGCAGGGAAAGGCTCACAGGCCCACCGATCCATCGAGAGCTGGTGAGGGCTCACGCCCGCCCGCCGACAAGTTGTTAAACAACGTGTTCACGGGTCGCTCGTCGATAGGTTCCCATGAATGATCCTTCCGTTGTGTTCACCACGGAAACCTTGTTACCACTTCTCCTTCCCTCTAAATGATGTCTGACTTCGCGACGTCGCAGCGGCGAACCACGCGATCCGAACACTTCACCCACCATTCAATCGGTAGGAGCGATCAAGCAGGGTACAGCGGCGTGGATCGAGTCAACGCGAGCCGATGACTCGCAAGCATTAGAATTCCTCGTTGAAGACCAACAATTGCAATGATCTATCCCCATCAATGGTGAAATTTCTCAAAGATTTCACCCCGGCCTGTCACTACACATAGACTCGTTGAATACATCGCAGAAGGCATGCTCCGTAAACATCTAAGGGCATCGCAGACTAAGTATTGCTCAACTTCTCGCCTGCCGCCAGCGGTCCCGCGCGTCGTCGCGGCACCACTCACACGTCGCCGAGTCCGGTCGCGAACGGAACAATCGACAAATCACGCCCAACCGGAATCGCCCACTGACCAACAGGTCACCGCGACCCACGTTGGCGCTCTCGACTGCAGTCCCGTCGATCAACACCCAGACCCACCCGGCTCACTAATCTGCGACCCCTCTGTGCACTTTGATTTATGTGCGGCTGAGCTCGAGGCACTGACTCATCCCCGTCGCATCGTTTTGTCGAGACCACTAGATCCATCATTCCTATCCCGATCCTGTTCTTGATTAATGAAACATCCTTGGTAAATGCTTTCGCAGCTTGTTCGTCTTCATAAATCCAAGAATTCTCACCTCGACTAAGTGAAATACGAATAATGCCCTCGACCGCCCTCGTTAATCATTACTCCGATCCCGAAGGCCAACACACAGACCGAATCCTATGATGTTATCCCATGCTAATGTATCCATAGCGTAGGCTTGCTTTGAGCACTCTAATTCTTCAAAGTAACAAGACCGGAGGCACGACCCTACTGGGCTAAGACCAGGAGCCTGATCGCCAGAAGGGACAAGAGGACCTGTGCACACCGTAAGGCTGACCGACCGACCCATCCCAAAGTCCAACTACGAGCTTTTAACTCAACAACTAAATATACGCTTATTGAGTCAGAATTACTGGTCATGGCACCAGACGGTTCCTCCAATGGATCCTCGTTAAGGATTTAGATTGTACTCATTCCACCTTCTCGACTCAAAGAGCCCTGCATTGTTATTTATTGTCACTACCTCCCGTGTCGATTTGGGTACTTGCGTCACGCTTCTCGATGGTATTGTTCAAACGAATCACTCGCCACCGTCAACAGCGGCAGGTCACTCATCCCACATCGTGATAGGGCGTATATTTGAATGATGCGTCACGCACGCATGGCCGCGGCGATCCGGTCGAAGCCATCATGAATCATCGTGAGCAAACGCATAGCCCGCTGGGCCGACCTTTTTATCTTAATAAATGCATCCCTTCCAGAAGTCGGGGTTTAAGGTAACGATAGCCTCTAGGAATTACTTCACGGTCCGAGTAGCAAGTACCATCAAACAAACTATAATCGATTTATCGAGCCATTCGTACTACTCGAATTAGTCTATACTAAGGCATGCATGGCGACCTTCGAGACAAGCATATGACTACCGGGCAGGATCAACCAGGTAGCATTCCTCTTGTGCAACGTCGGAACCGCATGCACCTGGCCCTAGACCACAATGGGTGTCTGGAGGGCAAAGCAAGAAATGATCATCGTGACATACGCGTCTAGCGATGAACGCTTAAGCTCGGGCACAAGGTGATCTTTATCCCATGCCCGTGTTAAGGTTTCGCATCCGAGCACGAGCCATCATCATGGCCCATTGTGAAACCCTTCGCATGGTCACACGCGTGGGGGAGTACATGGAGCACTCCATGATCGCTTGCGGTCCACCTGCCCCCATGAGCAGAGCAGATGGAGAAAGGCAACATTCGAGAGAAAATTCCATCGATCGGGAAGGCAACACAGAACCATTATCTGATGCCCAAGGCTTCTGATTCAGCGCTTTGTAGCTAGAATGAGGAGGGACGTGGGGCAATAGTTTCCGTTGCACGAGCAAGGAGCCTACCAACCCACATTACCCAAACACCACTCACACGCCATCGGGCCACTTCAAGATGCACCACACACCAACTGACTAGTCGGGAGTTGTCTCCAAGAAGCACACCTACAACAAGTGATGCTCAGTAGCAGACCATTGTAGGCACAGAAGAATGATAACACTATTTCCAAGCAACCGAATAGTTGGTCAAGTAACAGAAGACAAGTTTGTATAAAGAAGATTGCAAAGCCTAAGTGTGTCTGCTTACCATGAAAGTTCAGGCAATGAACTATGCCGAGGCACCGTGTTCAGCATGGCATGGTACTAGGCCGAGGCACCATGTCTAGGCATGCACTGCCAAGGCACCGCGGCTCGCATGTCATGGCACTAGTCCTGTGCACCGTGCTTGTGCGCGCGCACTAGGGAGAGGAACCGTGCCTAGGCAAGGCACTAAGCCAAGGAACCTTGCCTAGGCAAGGCACACAAGGAACCTTGCTCAGCAAGGCACTGTTAAGGAACTCCGCCAGCAAGGCACTAAGCCAAGGAACCTTGCCTAGGCATGGCACTAGCACCATGCCTAGGCATGCACTAGGCCGAGGCTTCATGCCTAGGCATGCACTAGACAGCAGTGAATCGTGCTCAGCCAAGGCACTAAGCGAGGCACCATGGCTAGGGAACCAGAGGCATGCTTGCAATGTGGGAACATCCGTCTACAGCTCTGGGAGGCCAAGGGCAAGCAAGATGGCGTCTTAGGGCAACGAGTCGACAAAGACTGCATGGGAGAGCTAGCAACGGACTGTTGTCTAGCCGTACGCAATCGGGATGTCAGGACTGGGGGTGGTGATAGGAGCACACCCATGCCACAAGTGGCATGGGTGCGCACGCCGGGGCAAAGACGTTAGCGCCGTGCCTAGGCCATGGCACGGCCCAAGAAGGCACTGGGCCAGGCACCATGCCCAGGCATGTGCACTAGGCCGCAGGCATCGTGCCGCCTAGGCATGACTAGGTGAAGGCACCTTGCCCAGCAAGGCACTAGGCGAAGGCACCATGGCTAGGCATGCACTAAATGGAGGCACCGGCCGCAGCCTAGCGAAGGCCCCGCGCCAGGCATGAATCCAGGCCAAAGCACCGACTAGGCCATGCGCACCAGGTCGAGGTACCCCGCCAAGGCATGCACTAGGCCGAGGCACCGTCGAGGTACGCACTAGTCGGCGCGCACCATGCCCGTGCAAGGCACTAGCCGAGGCACTTGTCGGTACGCACTAGTCGAGGCACCATGCCCAAAGAAGCGCACTAGCCAGCGGCACCGCCCAGGCATGCACCAGGTCGTAGGCACTCGTCGGTACGCACTAGCCGGCGCACCATGCCCGTGCAAGGCACTAGGCCGGTGGGCAACTGTCGGCGCATGCACTCAGTCGGCGCACCATGCCCGGTGCAAGGCATTTAGCCAAGGCACTGTCAGGTACGCACTAAAGCCGAGGCACCGCTTTGAGGCATGCATCAGGCCGAGGCACCATGCCCGTGCAAGGCGGGAGCAAACCCAGGCACCGTGGCTCCAAGGTACTAGGTCGAGGGGCACCATGCCCAAGCAAGGTACTAGGGCCGAGGCACCATGTCTGTGCAAGGTACTAGGGCCGAGGCACCATGTCTAGGCAAGGTACTAGGCCAAGGCACCATGTCTGTGCAAGGTAATAAAGCCGAGGCACCTCGCCCAGGCACACCAGGCCGAGGCACCGCGTTCAGGCAAGGCATTCAGGCCGAGGCACCATGCCCGCGGTACTGTGCACCGTGCCTAGGAGGCATGCACCAGGCGAGGCAACGTGGGAACGATGTGGCATGTCGCTCAAGCAACGGTGTGGCAACGCAGTGAACGAGAGGCATGCTTGCAACATGGGGAACGTCCGTCCATATGCTTACGGCTAAGGGCAAGCAAAGATGGCATCTTAGGGTAACGAGCCGACAACGACCGGCTGGGAGAGCAAGCACCCGGGTCATTGTCTAGCTCTACCCACCCGAATGTCGAGGGCTCAGGGTGGCATATGAGACGCCCATGCCACGAGTGGCATGGGTGGACGCCAGCACGCAAGGCTGCGCAGCTAGGCCGGGTGCGCCGCCGTCTCCATAGAGGCAACCACCCCCTTAAAGAGCAATATAAGCCTTTTGGAAAAAATCCGAGGAGACATCACACATGCTCGAGGAGACATAATGGCAAATTTTAACCAGAAAGCTGATTTAGTCCTGCTTTTTGGTGATTCTCTTTATAATAATTATACATGGCCAAGAAAAAAGAATAAAAAAATTTGGACGCAGAAAATATTTATTTTTATTTATTTACTGTGAAAATAGGGGAAAATAGGGAAAAATAGGAGAAAATAGTAAAATATTTTTAAAATTCATTTTTCATGGGAAAAAATATTTGGGACCAGAATTGATCGGATTTGAAGTGGAGGAAATATTTTATTTTAATTTATTTACTGAAAAAATAGGCGAAAATAGGTGAAACAGGGAAAATAGGGAAAATTAGGGGAAAATAGGGGAAAATAGGAAAGAATTGATTTAAGATTTGACTACTGGAATGCAATATTTTACTATAAATGACATTATTTGATAATATTTAAATGAAAAGTGATAATTTTAAATTTTTTTTTCTCTAAAAATATAGGAACATAGGTGGGAAAACATGGGAAAAGGTATTGAAAACATTTTATGTCATGAGAATGATATTTTGAACAATGAATGAGGAAGAAACAATGAATAGAAACGAGCATGGTTAGGAAGCGATTAAGGCATAGGTGCGTGAAAGCCACTGGGTCATTGCTCCGTGCAATGGCATGGAGGACAACAAGGGTTGTGGCACCATCAATATTGCCGAGGCACCTATCAATATTAAATTACATTTCTCGCACGATGGAACGGGTTACCGTGGCGTGGCAGCACTATACAGGCACCGTGTGTCATGGCATGGCAAGCAATAAAGACTAGGCAGGCCCCGTGTCTAGCATGACAAAGCACTAGACCGAGGCCATATGTCTAGGCATGGCATAGCACTAGGCTGAGGCCCCGTGTGTCTAGGCATGACAAAGCGCCAGACCGAGGCCATGGCTGCCCAGGGGCACTTTGGCATAGCACTGTGCCGAGGCCCCGAGGCCCCGCGGTGTCTGCGCAGAAGTGCTTACAGCACTAGGCCGCAGGGGCCCCGTGTGTCTACGCATAGCAAGCCATAGCACCAGCGCGAGGCCCCGTGTGTCGAGGCATGCATGCCATAGCACTAGGCGCTGAGGCCCTGTAGAACTAGGCATGGCATGCCATAGCACCAGGCGCCGAGGCATCGTGTGGCCCAGGGCATGGCATGCCATAGCACTCCAGCCCGAGGCCCCGTATATCGGAGGCATGGCATGCCATAGCACTAGGCGGAGGCCCCGTGTCTAGGCATGGCATGCCATAGCACTAGGCGCGAGGCATCGTGTGTCTAGGCATGGCATGGCATAAAGACCAGCCGAGGCCCCGTAGGTCTAGGCATGGCATGGCTAGCACTGTACCGAGGCCCCGCAGGGCTCCAGGGCATTGGTATGCTATAAAGCACTCCAGCTCCGAGGCCCCGTGTGTCTAGGCATGGCATGCCATGCACTACAGACCGAGGCACCGTGTCTAGGCATGGAATGGCACATTCATGATAGAAATAACCTCAACCCTAAAAACAATGTTTTTTAAACTGTGCGATTTTAATCTAGGCATGGTATGGCATGGCACTAGCCGAGGCACCGTGCCAAGGCATGCACAGGGCCGAATCAACACAGTCTAGGCATGTCATGGCACAGCGCCGAGGGCACCGCCACGACCGCCGTGTCGATAGCATGCCAAGGCACTAGGCCGCGCCACCGTGCCTGTGGGCAAGCACTCGGGCCGGCGCAACCGCCTCAGGAGGCATGCACTGTGCCGAATCACCTGCCTGCATGCCATGGCACTAGGTCAATCACCGCGCCTAGGCATGTCATGGCATTCAGGTCAGGCACCGCGTTTAGGCAAGCACTCCGGGTCGAGGCACCGCGCCCGTGCCATGACACTAGGCCGAATCACCTGCCCAGGCACGCTACGGCACTAGTCAATCAATCGCGCTCAGGCAATGTCACGGCACTCAGGTCGGTGCACGCTTAGGCAAGACCGCCGAGGCACGCCTGTGCCATGACACTAGGCCGACGCTTGCCTAGGCATGTCATGGCACCAGCACTAGGCCGAGGCACCGCGCTCCATGCCATGGCACTAGACCGAGGCACCGCGGGGCCCGTGCCATGGCACTAGGTCGGCGCAATCGCAAGGCCTTGGCATGTCATGGCACCAGGGCCGAGGGGCATCGCGCTGCTGGGCATGCTCGTGACCAGGCCGGCGGCACCCCGTAGGCATGGCATGTCACTAGCTACGGCACCGTCAGTAAGGCACGCGTGGAACCCTTGCTCCAGGTACTGTCATGGTGACTAGCCACCAAGGCACCGTACTGCATGTCATGGCACTAAAGCCCGTGCACTGTGCTTGTGCAAGCACCTGGCCGAGGCACCGTGCTTAGGCAAGCACTAGGCTGAATCACCGTGCCTAGGCATGTCATGGCACTAGGCCCGGTGCACCGTGCTTAGCAAGCACTGTCGAGGCACCGGGCTTAGGCAAGCACCAGCCAATCACCGTGCCTAGGCATGTCATGTTAGGCCCGTGCACCGCGGCCTGCGCACTCGTGCCTTGCGGCGCATGTCATGGCACTAGTCCGAGGCACCGTGCCTGTGCATGTCATGGCACTAGTCCGGCGGCACCGCGCCCAAAAGTAATGTCAGCGGCACTAGGCCCGTGCAATCGTGCCTAGGCATGTCATGGCACTAGGCCCATGCACCGTGCCTAGGCAAGCACAAGGCGGAATCAATCGCGCCCAGCACGTCACGGCACCAGCCCAGCGCCTCGTGCCTGCAAGCACAAGGCCGAATCACCGCCTAGGCACAAGTCAGCGGCACTAGGTCGAAAGCACCGTGCTCAGTACGTCATGGTACGAGTCGAGGCACCGGCCCGCAAGACTTGGTCGAGGCACCGTGCTCAGCAAGCACTCGCCGAGGCACCGTGCCTAGCAAGCACCAAACACGCATCGCGCTCAGTACATGGCACCAGGTCGAATCACCGTGCCCATACGGCACCAGGTCGAATCACCCGCGCGGCTCAGGCATGCCATGGCACTAGGCCTAGGCCGAGGCGCCGTGACTAGGCATGTCACGACACTCAGCCAGGCACGCTGTCTAGGTACGACCCTAAAGTGGGCAAGGTGACTAGGCATGCCATGGCACTAGTCGAGGGCACCGTGGCCCAAGCATGGTCCTAGCTTTAGCATGGGGAGGCAAGATGTAATATCATGGGGTGGGAGGCAGATAATGGCATGGTCGGGCACAAGGACACCACACCATGCCTCGGAACGGTCTACCACGTGATCGAGGCAACATGTCTACGAATGGACGCAAGCACGACCGAGGCACCATGGCATAGCCCGTGTGCAAGCGCAAGTCGTGCTGGTCTGGAATTCGCTTGTCTTGATTTCGAGCAAGGCAATCGCGTCACCCAATCGCTTCTCATTTCGTTTAGCTTTTTTTATTCCATACGCATGCTTTATCCGTCGACCGGAAGATTTGTTCAATCGTCATGGGCTTCCCGGCACCACCCCGTAACGCTCCAACCTCTGTCGGAGGGACGTAAAAGGAAACGCTGGTGGATCAAGGTCTGAGGGGAGGACGGTTCCAGCTACATAAAATAATCTCGCGGATCGTGGCAAGAAGGCCACTCGCCACTCTACACCACGCGTATTTAAGTCGCCCGCAGCGATCTCACCGCCACTCTACGAATATCGCTTCAAGGCGGCTCCACACGGGTTTGTCCACCGAGACCTCGACTACGACACGTGCCTCAAGTCGAGGGCCTCATCGGTGGCCTGGGCACGGGGCGACGGCGCACGCTGTCGTTTTCAGGCCCTGATTCGACTTGAGGCGTCACCATAATCCAATGACTGCAGCTTCGCACGATCGGTTTTTCAACCAAGCCGATGACCACCTGTGCGAATCAAATGTTCCTCTCAGACTAGGTTGAATTACCATTATGGACCGTCATCAAAGAGGGTAAACTAACCCCGTCTTCACGACGGTCAACCCACCACGCTCCTCATCGTGGGTGAACAATCCAACACTCGTGAATTCCGCTCACAACGAGAAAGAAATGACATCGGCGATCAAAAAGTTAACGTCGCTATGAATCGCTATCGCCACAAGCCGCTTATCCCCGTGGTAACTTTTCCGACACCTCTAGCTTCAAATTCAAGGTCTAAAGGATCGATAGGCCACGCTTCACGGCTCGCATTCGCATCGAAATCGTAATCAAACGAGCTTTTACCCTTTTGTTCCACACGAGATTTCTCTGCTCTCGTTGAGCCCATCTGAGACACCACGCTATCTTTTAACAGATAAGTCACTTCAAATAAACTCCCCACCCGACAATGTCTTCCGCCGGATCGAGCGCCAAGGAGCATTGGTCCAAAAGGAGGATGTTCCCGCCCCTCCGATTCACTCAATAAGTAAAATAACTTTAAAAGTAGTAGATTTAATTTCGCCAAGCTTCCTACCCCCACTTATCCTACACCTCTCAAGCTTCACAAAGTCGGACTGTAGTCAAGCTCAACAGGTCTTCTTTCCCCGCTGATTCGCCAAGCCCGTTCCTCACGTGGTTTCGCCGATAGTAGACAGATAGTGGGAATCTCGTTAATCCATCCATGCGCGCCAATACCATGACAGGCATTCGCTACCTTAAGAGAGTCATAGTTACCCAAGCACCGCTGGTTGAATTTCTTCACTTTGACATCTCGCAGCACCAGCGTAAATCACATCAAGGTGAGCATCCGCAGACCATCGCAATGCTTTGTTTTAATTAAATAAGCCGGATTCCCTTGTCCGCATTCCGCTTTTGAAATGACCGTTCGGGACGCCTCCGGGAAGGCCCCGAGGAGCTGCCTCCGCCCGTCCCGCCGGCACGCACCCGCCCTCGCGGAGCGCCGAAAGGGGGGCCCACAGACAAATGGGACGGTTCGGATCGGGACCCCGTGCCTAAACCCCCGAGCCAACTTTTCCCGAGGTTAAAGGATCCATTTTGCCGACTTCCCCTTGCCTACATTGTTCCATCGACCAGAGGTCGCTCACCTTGAGACCGACAGGTTATGAGTGTACGACCGCGTGGGAGGCACTCTGGCCCCTCCCGATTTCATAACATTGAGGCTACCGACACCACGCGACGCATAGTGGCTCTTCCCTCCACCGCTGACTCTACCTCCGCTGAGCCGCTTCCATTGTGGGGCGGGCTGTTAAACGTAAAAGATAACTCTTCCCGAGGCCCTCGACGACGCCTCCGACTCCCTAACGCCGTCGTCACCGCCACGTCCCGGCTCGCAGAATGTTAACCCGATTCCTTTCGATGCTCGCTATGCATCGCCATCTGACCGCTTCCCGCCCCTTAGGATCGACTAACCCATGTGCAAGTGCCGCTCACATGGAACCTTTCCCTTCGGCCTTCAAAGTTCTCATTTAAATATTTGCTAATACCACCAAGATCCAGACCGACGGCCGCTTCCGTCAAGCTCGCGCTTCAGGTTTTGCGGCATCGCGCCTCCTACTCATCAGGTTCGCCTCTTGCCTCGACGGTCAGATAGGTCGCGCTTCAGCGCCCATCCATTTTCGGGCTAGTTGGATTCGCAGTGGTCACACACCGATGGATCGATCTCTCGTCCCACCGCCCATCGTCGACAGGTCGGCAGCTGGGCAATCGTAACCCGCTCCCGCCTGATCCCCGCGACGCAGCCCGCTACCAAAATGGCCCACTTGAGCTTCGATTCGTGGTCTTGGCCATCGGAGTACCAGGCCATTCCCACCTATTTAAAGTTTGAGAATCAGTCGAGGGCGTCGCGCCCCTGATGCCTCTAATCATTGGCTTTACCCGATAGAACTCGCCTACGGCCCAGCGCTATCCCGAGGAAACTTCTGGGAGGGAACCAAATACTGATGGTTCGATTAGTCTTCGCCTCATACCCAAGTCGACGAACGATTTGCACGTCAAGACGTCGCGGCCCACCGTGAGTTTCCTCCGTCGTTTCCGCCCGCATAGTTCACCATCTTCGGTCCACAGCATGCTCTCACCGAACCCTTCTCGTAAGATCATACCTGCCGACCTGCACCCTCGAGGGGGATCCGCCGACAACTTTACTTTACTGGTTTACTAAATTTCACACTTCGCACATGTTAATTCTGGTCCGTGCTCAAGATCGGTCGAATGGGGCCCGGGCCGTCGACGCCATGAGCGCACAAAATGGGGCACGCCCGAGGGCACGGCCGCATTCCACGATCAGGCGACGACGCCCACCTGCATGACTACAACCCGGTCGTCACCCAAACTCGCCGGTCCGCGCCCCGGAGTCGATCGGCGACCGCGATCGCCGCCCACATCCGACCGGCGCGCATCGCCGGCCCCCAACCGCTCCCTCCCGACAATTTCAAGCACTCTTGACTCTCTTTCAAAGTCCTTTTCATCTTTCCCTCGCGGCACTTCACTGCATCTGGCTCGCCCCGTATTTAGCCTCGACGGAACTTCACCGCCCGACAACAGATTCTAAAACAACCCGACTCGCCGACAACTGCAGGCGGCCAGGTCCCGGACGATCAGGCCTCACCCTCTCCCGCACCCTCCGTGGACTCAGCTCCTGGCCCGCCGAGACGCCTCCGCACTATAATTCGACGGCTGACCGCCCCGATTCCCTGCCGGGCTTTCCCCGCTCGTCGCCGCTACTAAGGGAACTTTGTAAGTTTCTTCCTCCGCCTTATTGATATAAGCTAAACTCAGCGGGTGTTCCCCACTCGACTGGGTCACGCCCAGTTCTCGGCCTTCGTGGTGCCCTGGCCGCGGCCGCCCCGACTACTGGAGATTCTCCTCCTTCCCTCCTCTCGGACGCAGGGGAAAGGATCAGGGTTCGCTTCAAACCACCGCTTGTCGAGGCGTGCATCGTCACGACAGATTTTTAACCAACCACCTGACGCCGATGTTCCATGGAGGCCACCGTCCCGCCTTAACCCGTGCCCATCGCGGAAAGGGGTGGAGGGGGCGACGCGGTGCGTTGATCGCCCAGCAGCGCGCCTCGACCCAATGGCGTCGCGCAACTTGGCGCTCAGCGACTGATGATTCAATGGATTCCTCGCAATTCACACCAAGTATCGATTTTGCCACGCTCTTCATCACGCGAGCCCAGACATCCGCGGCCGAGTCGCTGCGGAGTTAACGACCACGCTCTTTCCGCACCCGTGACCGGCCACGGACATTTGTTTCAGCATTTTCCTCTTTACGCTTTCCACGCCGTCTTCGTTGATCGGAAGGTCCCCGCGAAGACACCCCATGCACGGGCAGTAGGGAAAGGCTCATGGTGCCCACCGATCCATCGAGAGCCGGAGTGGAGGGCTCACGCCCGCCCGCCCTCGACGGGTTGTTAAACAACGGTTCACGGGTCGCTCTATCGATAGTTCCGGATAATGATCCTTCCGCAGTTCACCTAATGAAACCTTGTTACGACTTCTCCTTCCTCTAAAATGATAAGGTTCAGCGGATCTCTCGCGACGCCGCAGCGCGAACCGCCTCACGCCGCCGCGATCCGAACACTTCACCGACCATTCAATCCCAGTGAGCGACGGCCGCTGCGGTACAGTGCGGCAGGACGTAGTCAACGCGAAGCCGATGACTACGCTTACTAGGAATTCTCGCTGAAGACCAACAATTGCAATGATCTATCCCCTATCACTATGAAATTTCAAAGATTACCCCCGCCCGTCACGCAGGCCATAGGGACTCGCTGAATACATCGCTATAACACATGCGGCGCCCGTAACACGCCCAAGCGGCATCACGTAATCGTATCGTCAAACTTCCTTCGCCTGCTCGCCATGTTCCTCTAAGAAGTCGGGTCATGAGGATCACCTTCGGCATAGCTAGTTAGCGTGTCGAGGTCTCGCTCGTTAACGGATCAACTGCACAAATCGTCACACCAACTAAGAACTGGCCATGCACCACCACCCAGAATCAAGAAAGAGCTCTCGCCTCCCACAATCCTTACCATGTCCGACCCGGTGTTTCCGTTGAGTCAATTGCCGCAGCCCACCGCCCACATCTTTGTCGTACTTTGGCACTACAATTTCCTAAACCCAAAAACTTTGATTTCATATGCTGCCGGAGTCCCAAAGCAACATCCGCCGATCTCTCGTCTAAGATCGCGATGGTCGAGACCGACGGTATCCGATCGTCGAGCCCCCAACTTTCGCTTGATTAATGAAAACATCCTTGGTAAATGTTCGCAGCTTGTTCGCTCTTCATAATCCAAGAATTTCACTCGACTATGAAATACGAATGCCCCCGACTGTCCTCAGTAATCACATTCGATCCCAAGGCCAACACACAGACCCTAAATCCTAAGTGGATGTTATCCCATGCTAATGTATCCAGCGAGGCTTGCTTTGAGCACTCTATTTCTTCAAAGTAACAAAGACGGAGGCACGACCCGGCCGGCTTAAGACCAGAGCGCACGCCGGTAGAAGGGACAAGAGGACCGTGCACACCGTAGGCATGACCGACCGACCCATCCCAGTCCAACTACCAGCTTTTTAACCGCAAATAACTTAAATATACGCTATTGAGCTGAATTACCGCTGTCGCTGGCACCAGACTCGCCTCCAATGGATCCTCGTTAAGGGATTTAGATTGTACTTCATTCCACTACTGCACTAAAGAGCCCGTATTGTTATTTGCCGTCACTACCTCCCCGTGGGTCGTGGATTTGGGTAATTTGCGCGCCCGTCGCCTTCCTCACGTGGCAATTGCTTCTGTGCTCCTCCGAATCGAACCCTAATTCTCCGTCACCAATACCATGGTAGGTGTCACACGCCTACTTTTTCGACTCCACTGCGCAACAGCCCCGCTGGGACAAATTTCTTCTCCCCGTCCAACCTTTCTCATTGGATCGCCCGACTTTCTTATACGTCCATCACATGTCTAACGCCTAGACTTCGCAGAAGGCACCAACTCCGCTCAACCCTACAAACAGACTTCGACACGCTTTTGTTTGGCACATCTCAGGCCTCTCTGCGCCGCACTCCGCGCACCGGCCTATAACAAATGCCTCTCGGTGCCCCGGCTACTGACTCCCCAAGCACACAACCCTCCTAACACCACCTTCAGCAAATTCTACTCTCTCTCACCAAGGTCCGTGATCTCAATGGTCTCTAGCATGCTCATTATGTAAAGCCACTGCTAGCCCGCACGCTTCGTGCATTACGCTCACCTCTTTGCTCCACAAGGGTGTTCTAATATTGTGTAAGCGCTTAAGCCTTAGCATCGTACCCGCTACCATACGCCTAATATCACCAAGACTCATTACGAGGCGATGTCTGGCACCCTAAATCACTCGGCACCACTACTTAGTGCATGTCTCCGCACACAGCACCAAAGCCCCCATCTTGCCGACATCTCTCATCCTCGCCCTTCAGCCGGCCAGAGGAACCCATCATAGTTCCCCCATGCCTCTGGCATTACATCCGCCTGCTCGAATAACTTTGCCTGGCCGAGCCTCAACGACATATGGGCGAGCATATCTCAACACCAATCCCATCCGCCTCTCAAGTAGATGAACTGTACTTTCATGTGCTACGTTGACTGCTCATCACGCCCGCTCATCGCAGTCGGCTTCAGCTCTTCCGACCATTGCGCGGTGTGCCAACACCGATCCTAGTGCATGACTACGGACAAGCTCCCTCGCTCCTAAGGTGGTCCTACTCTCATACCCCTGCACTCACCCTGAAGCATTGAAACCACTCATTGCGCTCATCTGCCGACCTCATTGTCCTCACAGACTCTCCTCACGCAAACCCCAATCAACACATTTTCTCACGGCACACTCTCTCAATCGCTCAAACCGCACAAGTGTGTAACAAACTCTCCCCCACTCAAATCTTGCACGCCCTCGTGCAAGGTCTTCCACAAGCGCTACCTCTGAAGTCTTCCTGTCTTCTCTTACTGTCATCCACTAAGGTCTCCACTGTTCTCTAGCCTAGGGACATTCGGGTAAAGGATCCGAACGTAGCAACCATGCTATGCCTTTTTCCACTCTAAAGCATCCTAAAAGTAATGCGCCCTTTCGCATATACTCCGTCATCCTAGTAAACACTCTTTGCTATACTAGGCAAGAATTCCCTTACACAACAGATCTCAAACACCTCTTCACTCAGCTTCGCTTGCTCTAATGATATCACCCATCGCACCTCCGCAAGGCCCTCACCGTGTCACCCTCTCGACCGCTCACAATAGAAGTTTACTCGATCCTATGGTCTTCAACTGATACTTCACCGGTCAATGACGCCTAAACCCAATAGACTTGGTCTTCCCAACCACGCTCCGCCAAGGCCCCCGAGAGTAATGCGCCAACTCATGCGCCTTATTCTCACCTTCTAGCGTGCTTCCTCTGCCAATGTTCAGCAATGACATCCTAAGATCTAAAGATACACCCACACTCCTGGGTCCTCCTTATTGTAGCTCCAATCTCTCCCGAGGCTTCCAATTAACATACATACGGGAGTTGTACACTTTAACTGCACCAATTTTCTTCGAACATTCTCAGACACGGATGTTCACCACTTCTCTCATGGTCTCTGTTGATCTCCTCTCTCTGCAGTACTCCAGACCACACTAAGATCATAATCCACTAGCCATCAACGAGGTTCTCTTCTGTAGACATCCTCTAACTTCCACGCCTCCCAGCCCCGATGGTCTTGTTCTCACACGGAAGCCATCTTCTCCCCACCTGTCCGGGGTCCAATCCACTCACACCGCTTCCATTAAGGACTTAAGAAGCCCACTCTCTTCAAGACCGTATGATTTTCAGCCCTCCCAAACTCGGCCCACTTTCCAAAACCACAAGAAGCCATTCCAATACATGACTCTACTAAGACACTGCGCCACTCAGAGGCTATCTTCGGTTCATCAACCTGTCCGGTCTCAAAACACGTTGATATCCACTATCCAAATGGCGATAACTCTTCATTTGTTCTCTCATAGGAACTCCTCGATTCTTCAAAGACTCTCATGCCATTCCGGCAAAGATAGGGATTGACTCATCCATCCCATCTTGTTAAGGTTTCCTCCTACTATCTCGACATGCCATCCAAAGTCTGTTCTTCATCACTGTCTGTCTTGATTCTCTATCAAAGCATAACATTCCCTTCAACTACAGAAAGGTCGAATACCTTCGATCCGCTCGCCACCATGTGCTTTAGAACTCACCAACATTCGCATCCAAGTCCCCTACATCTCTCGCTATTTCTCCCTGAGTAGTTCATACTCTCCCCTCTAGAGGTTCTACATCCCATAGCTTTCGATCCCCTCAACTCGACCTTCCAATGCTTTATCAAAGGAACCGCCTTGACAATCATCCCCAACAAAACATTCTGATATCGAACACCAACTCACCTGCATTCCTTTTCCGGGTCACTCACTTCTCCCGCTCTCTACAGTCCACGAAACAAGTGTCGTGGTAAAACTTTGATCTCTCTGTCAGCCTCCGATTCGTAGGTCACCCATTACTCAATATTTACAAGGAACTCTTCCCCGCCCACACATTCTCGCGAGCATCCATGAGCCATTCCCCGCCCTCCCAGCCTTTAGTCTCCTTTGTCAAGCTAGAATCAGCCGTGGGCAACCCGCACCATAGGACTCCATACTTGGTTCCCATTTACATGTCCTCAAACCACTCTGTCATGAGGGCACTACGCCGTATTCCGCCGTGCTCCTGTCCCACACCTCCAATGTTTCACTCAGACAAAGCAAGTGGCTAACTCGCCCAACTCTTGCTTATACCCATTACGAGGCCTTTCATCTCATACTTTTATTTTTGCAATAAGGTGTGCTTAACTACCTTGTCTCACCAACATACCGTAGGGCCACTCTGCTCTGCCTTCCGTTTTACAACAAGGTGCTTCATCCCTCGCTTGTTTCAATCATGCAAAGAAGGCACTCTACCTTCGGTCATGTACTTGTTCAAGGGTAGTTCCCTTTTCGGTCTCAAGAAATAATTCCACTCATAGCCCCCCTCGGCGAATCACTGGATCTTAAGCCGCCACTACAGTTTTAAATTCGACGCTGACTCACTTCGTCTACAAACTAAGTTCGCCCCTCTCGTCCTCCCCGCCAAGCCTAACGCGTCCCAACATAAGCAAACTCTTTTGCTATAGCACCACCCTTGGCTCCACAGCCATCTCTCCGCCCGGCAGCCCATAAACTCGCTCTCAACCCGGGGTCTCAACCCGGACCTGGTGGGTAACCCCGTCTCAACCGTGCCTCGATACCAACTGGTCACTTCATCGACCGCTCGACACCAAATGTCACACGCCTACTTTTTCGACTCCAACGCGGTGCGCGCCAGCCCCCCGCTTAGACCAGCCTTCTCCTGTCCAATCCTTTCTCATTGGATTGTCCTCGACTTTCTTATAGTCGTTCCATCACATGTCGAACGCCTAGATCTCGCAAGGCACCAACCTCGCCAACCCCATAAATGTATCTCCTCGACACACGCTCTTGCTTGGCACATCTCAGCCTCTCTCTGCGCCACAGCACGGACTCACAGACCGCTCTATAACAAATGCCTCTCAGGCCTGCTACTTGACTCCCCAAGCACAACCCCCTCGGAACACCATCTGTTTGAGCAGCCTACTCTCTCGCTCGGCGTCCGTATTCACGGCCTCTAGCATGTCATCGCAGAGGGCCACCAAGGCCTCGCACGCCGCCGTGCATTACGCCACCTTTGCCCCACAAGGGTAAGTCTCTATTATTGTGTAAGCGCTAAGCCCACGCTAAAGGCATCGTGTCTCGCTACTCATACGCCATTATCGACCAAGACTCATTACGAGGCGGGATGCCTCCGAAGCAATCTCAATCACTCGGCACCACTACTTAGTGCATGTCTCCGCACACAAGCACTAAAGCCCCCATCTTGCCGACATCTCTCATCCTTGCGGCCCCTCTCTAGCCGGCGTAGAACCCATTGCAAGTTCCCTTATGCCTCTCAAGGCATTACATCCGTTTGTTCGAATAACTTGCCCCGTCGAGTCTCAACGACATATGGGCGACATATCTCGACACCAATCCCATCTGCCCCTCTCGCAGATGAACTGTGTACTTTCATGTGCTATGTTGACTGGTTTCGCCCGCCTGGGCCTACTCGTGAAAGCAAGCCTCACTTCGACCCGCCAGGTGTAGGCCAACACCCATCCTAGTGCATGACTACTGACAAGCTCCCCGCTCCTAAGGTGTCCCACTCATACCCCCGTGACTCGTCCCGCATCGAAACCACTCATCGCGCTCTCATCCGGCCGACCCCATTGTCCTCACGCACTCTCCTCACGCAAACCCCAATCAACACATTTTCTCACGCACACTCTCTCACTGTCTCGGGCCGTTAAACCACAAGTGTGTAACACAGGCCACTATCCTACCATCGGTTGATGGGTGATATTCAATGATGCGTCAGCTTCGCACGATGGCCGCATATCCGTCGAAATATCATGAATCATCGCAGCAAATTCCGCATAGCCCGCGCCGACCTTTTATCTAATAAATGCATCCCTTCCAGGTCGGGTTTGTTGCACGTATTAGCTCTAGAATTACTACGCAATATCCGGTAGCAAGTACCATCAAACAAACTATAATCGATTTAATGAGCCACTGTAGCCATACCGAATCTAGTTCATACTTACACATGCATGGCTTAATCTTTGAGACAAGCATATGACTACCGGCAGGATCAAACGTAGCATTCTTGTGCAACGCTGATCCAGATGCACTCACCCTAGACCACACGGGTGTCGGAGTGGCAAAGCAAAGAGCCGATCGTCAGTATATTACGCTGCTTCAGCGATGAATCTGTTTCTGCAATAGTAGATCTTTAGATCCCATGCCCGTGTTAAGGTTTCCGCATCCGAGAGTTAACACACCATCATGGCTCATTGTGAAACTTCTTCGCATGGTCACACGCGTGGGAGGCTATGGAGCACGATGACGCTTGCAAGGTCCACCTTGCCCCCCATGAGCAGAGCTGGGAGCGGGAGAAAGGCAACATTCGAGAGAAAATTCCATCGATCGGGAAGGCAACACAGAAACCATTATTGGCCGATGCCCAAGGCTGACTGCGCTTTGTAGCTAGGAATTGAGGAGGACGTAGCACACAGTCGCAACAGCAAGGGTTTCACCAACCACATTAATAAACACCACTCACACGCCATCAAGCGACTTCAAGATGCACCACACACCGAACCGTGACTAGTTAGTCAGGAGTTGTCTCCGCTAGCTAAATACGAAGCAAATAAGTGATGCCTTTGTAGTACCATTGTAGGCATGAGAAGAATGATAACACTATTTCAAGCAACCGAATAGTTGGTCATAAATGTACACGTCAATGTTAAGATTGCAAGCCTCTAAGCAAAAGCCCAAGCCACCATGTTCAGGCAATGAACCATGCCGAGGCACCGTGTCTGTGCATGGCATGGTACTAGTCGAGGCACCATGTCTAGGCATGCACTCGCCAAGGCACCGTGCCTAGGTAATGTCATGGCACTATCCCGTGCACCGTGCTTAGGCAAGGCACTAGGGAGGAACCGTGCCTAGCAAGGCACTGCCAAGGAACCTTGCCTGTGCAAGGCACTAAGCCAAGCAGGAACCTCGCCAGGCAAGGCACTGTCAAGGAACCTTGCCCAGGCAAGGCACTAAACCGAGGAACCACGCCTAGGCATGCACTAGCACTGAGCGCCCAGGGCATGCACTAGGCCGAGGCTTCATGCCTAGGCATGCACTAGGACAAGGCAATCGTGCCTAAAGCCAAGGCACTGCCGGAGGCACCATATTAGGGAACTAGAGGCATGCTTGCAATGTGGGGAACATCCGTCTATAGGCTTGGGAGGCCAAGGGCAAGCAAGATGGCGTCTTAGGTAGGCAACGAGCCGACAAAGACTCAGCATGGGAGAGCTAGCAACTGATCATTGTCTAGTCGCACAGCAATCGGATGTCGAGGACTTGGGGGTGAGATAGAGGAGCACACCCATGCCAATAAGTGGCATGGGTGTGTGCACGCCTGGGCAAAGACGCAAGGCGTCAAGTGTCAGCCATGGGCACCATGCCTGCAAGGCACTAAGCCGAGGCACCATGCCTAGGCATGCACTAGGGGCCGAGACCGTAGCGCCCCAGGCATGCACTAGTGAAGGCACCCGTTTGTGCGCGCACTCAGCGAAGGTACCATGGCTAGGCATGCACTAAACGGAGGCACCGCCGCCTAGGCGAAGGCCCCGTGCCTAGCATGAACTAGGCCAGCACCGTGACTAGGCCATGCACTAGGCCTGAAAATCCCACAAGGCATGCACTAGGCCGAGGGTACCCGTCGGTAAGTACGCACCAGGCCGAAAACGCGCCCGTGCAAGCGCAATTGTATCGGCGCAACTTGTCGGCGCATGCACTGCGTCGAGGCACCATGCCCGTGCAAGTACCAGGCCAAGGCACCGCTCAGGGCGCACCAGGCCGAGGCACTTCGTCGGCGCATGCACTAGCCGGCGCACCATGCCCGGGTAGCGCAATTCAGGCCGGTGCAATCTGTCGGCGCATGCACTACAGTCGGTAGCACCATGCCCGCGCAAGGCACTGGTTGCTGCGCCGCTTCAGGCATGCAATTCGTGCCGCAGGCACCCTGCCGCAGGCATGCACTAGCCGGCGCACCATGCCCAGCAAGCGCGGAGCAAACTGAGGCACCGTGAACAGCGCGTACTAGCCGAGGCACCATGCCCAAGCAAGGTACTAGGTCGGGCACCATGCTCCAGCAAGGTACTAGGCCTGCAGGCACCATGTTCAGGCAAGGTACTCAGGCCAGGCACCATGTCTAGCAAGGCACAGGCCGAGGCACTCGTCCCAGGCATGCACTAGGCCGAGGCACCGTGTCTAGGCAAGGCATTGCCGAAGCACCATGCCCAGCAAGGTACTAGGCACCGTGCCTGTGAGGCATGCACTGCCAGCTGAGGCAACGTGGGGGAACGAGGGGCATGCCTTCGCCAAGCAACGTGGGGCAACGTGGGGAACGAGAGGCATGTTTGTAACATGTGGGGGAACGTCCGTCTGGTTTGGGCGGCCATGGGCAAGCAAAGATGGCATCTTAGGCAACGAGTCGACAACGACGCGCGGGAGAGCAAGCAATCGGTCATTGTCTAAATTTCTAATGCGGCACTCGAATGTCGAGGGCTTGTGGGTGGTATATGAGCACGTCATGCCAATATATGGGTGTGTGCACGTCGGGGCAGCACTGGGCACTGTGCCGTGTCAGCGCGTCGCCAACACAGAGGCAATCCACCCTCAAAAGAGCAATATGCCTTTGAAAATCTCGGAGGAGACATCACACATGCTTCGAGGAGACATAATGGCAAATTTAACCAAAGAAAGATTTAGTCCCGTTTTTTTTGCATTCTCTTTATAATAATTATACATGGCTAAGAAAAAGAATAAAAAAATTTGACGTAAAATATTTATTTTTATTTATTTACTAGAAAATAGGGGAAAATAGGGAAAAATAGGAGAAAATAGTAAAATATTTTTTAAAATTCATTTTTCACATGGGAAAATATTTGGGACCAGAATTGATCGATTTGAAGTGGAGGAAATATTTTATTTAATTTATTTACTGAAAAATAGGCGAAAAATAGGTGAAACAGTGGGAAAATAGGAAAATAGGGGGGAAAATAGGGAAAAATAGGGAAAAGAATTGATTTAAGATTTGACTACTGAATGCAATATTTTACTATAAAATATTATCATTTGATAATATTTAAAATGAAAAAGTGATAATTTTAAATTTTTTTTCTCTAAAATATAGGAATATAGGGGAAAATAATGAAAAGGTATTTAAAAACATTTTATGTCATGAGAATTATTTTGAACAATGAATGAGGAAGCAAGAAACAATGGAATAGAAACGAGCATGGCTAGGGAAGGACATGCATAGGTGTGCTGAAGCCACCAATATTGTCGGGTGCAATGGCATGGAGGACAACAAGGGTTGTGGCACCATCAATATTGCCGAGGCACCTATCAATATTGCAAATTACATTTCTTGGCACGATGGAACGGGTTACCGTGGCGTGGCAAAGCACTAGGCCGAGGCACTGTGTGTCATGGCATGGCATGCAATAAGACCAGGCGAAAATTCGTGTCTAGGCATGACAAAGCACTAGACCGAGGCCCTATGTCTAGGCATGGCATGGCACTGTAGGCGCGAGGCCCTCGTGGTGTCTGTGCATGACAAAGCGCTGCATCGAGGCCACATATGTTCCGGCATGGCATAGCACTAGGCCGAGGCCCCGAGGCCCCGTGTGTCTATGCATAGCAAGCCATAGCACTAGGCCGAGGCCCCGTGTGGCCCATGCATAGCAAGCCATAGCACCAGGGCCGAGGCCCCGTGTGCTCCAGGCATGGCATGCCATAGCACCAGGCGCGGAGGCCCCGTGTGCTCAGCATGGCATGCCATAGCACCAGGCGCGAGGCATCGTGTGTCTAGCATGGCATGCCATAGCACTAGCCCGAGGCCCCGATGTCGGGCATGGCATGCCACAGCACTAGGCGCCGGAGGCCCCGTGTGCTCCAGGCATGGCATGCCATAGCACTAGGCGCCGAGGCATCGCGGTGTCTAGTATGGCATGGCATAGCACCAGCCAGGCCCCGTGTGTCTAGGCATGGCATGGCATGTAGCACTAGCCCGAGGCCCGTGTGTCTAGGCATGGCATGCCATAGCACTAGCCCGAGGCCCGTGTGTTCAGGCATGGCACAGCCATAGCACCAGACCGAGGCACCGTGTCTAGGCATGGAATGGCACATTCATGATAGAAATAAACTCAACCCTAAAAACAATGTTTTTAAACTAGGCGATTTTTAATCTAGGGCATGGCATGGCATGGCACTAGGCCGGCGGCAATCGCGTGCCAAGGCATGCACTAGGCCGAATCACCTGTCTAGGCATGTCAGCGGCACAAGGTCGGTGGCACCGCTAAATAATCGCCGCAGCGAGGCATGCCAAGGCACTAGTCGCGCCAATCGCCTGGGCAAGCACTGGGCCGAGGCACCGCTCCTAGGAGGCAATGCACTAGGCCGAATCATCATAGCTCTAGGCATGCCATGGCACCAGTCGAATCAATCGTGCCTAGGCATGTCATGGCACTAGGCCAGGCAGACCCGCCGTTTAGGCAAGCACTGCCGAGGCATCAGCGGCCCAGCCATGACACTAGTCGAATCACCTTGCCTAGGCATGCCATGGCACTATGTCAGACCCCGGTTACACATCGTGTTTGTGGCATGTCATGGCACTAGGCCGCAGGCACCAGCTGCTTAGCGTTCCCGTCGGTGCTAATCGTGCCCGTGCCATGACACTAGTCAATCACCTTGCCTAGCATGCCATGGCACTAGTCAATCACCGCCTAGGCAATGTCATGGCACCAGGTCGAGGCACCGTTAGGCAAGCACCGCCGAGGCATCGCGTTCGTGCCATGACACTGTATCGCACGTTTGCCTAGGCATGTCAGCGGCACTAGCATTCAGTCGAAAGCCAATCGCGCCCATGCCATGGCACTAGACCGAGGCACCGCGCCTCGTGCCATGGCACCAGTCGAGGCACCGCAGGCTCGGCATGTCATGGCACTAGGTCGAAGCACCGCGCTGGCGCATGCCCTCTTTCTGCACTAGGCCGAGGCACCCGTAGGCATGGCATGCACCAGGGCCATGGCACTGCCTGGGGCAAGGCACCAGGCAAGGGAACCCCTTGTGTTCAGCATGTCATGGCACTAGGCCACCAAGGCACCGCGGCCTAGGCATGTCATGACACCAGGCCTGTGCACCGTGCTTAGGCAAGACCTGCCGAGGCACCGTGTTTGTGCGCCACCAGGGCCGAATCACCGTGCCTAGGCGTCATGGCACCAGGCCCAAAGTGCACCGCGCCCGTGCACCGCAAGGCCCGGCATGTCATGGCATCTGTCCGAGGCACTACGGCCCAGCATGTCATGGCACTAGTCCGAGGCACCGTGCCCAGGCATGTCATGGCACTAGGGCCCAGCACCGCAAGCTCAGGCATGCCATGGCACTAGGCCTGTGCACCGTGCTCAGCAAGCATTGCTACGGAATCACCGTGCCTAGGCATGTCATGGCACTGTGCCCAGCCGCCCAGGCAAGCACAAGGTCGAATCACCGCGCCCAGGCATGTCATGGCACTAGGTCGCATCGCAGGCAACTTGGCTCAGGCATGTCATGGCACTAGGTCGGCGCACCGCGTCGGGCAAGCACTTCGTCGAGGCAATCGCCTAGGCAAGACTCGGGCCGAGGCAATCGCCAGCAAGCACTCAGTCGACGCGACCGCGCCTAGCATGTCATGGCACTAGGTCGAATCATCGCGCCTAGGCATGGCACTAGTCGAATCACCGCGGCTCAGGCATGCCATGGCATCTGTGCTTCCAGGCCGAGGCGCCGTGATCAGGCATGTCACTAAGACTGTGCCGAGGCACGCCGTTTGTGCACCACTCCTAAAGTGGGCAGCGTGACTAGGCATGCCATGGCACTAGCCGATGGCACCGTGTCTAAGCATGGCCCAGCTTAGCATGGGGGAGGCAGCAATGGCCATCATGTGGGTGGGGAAAAGACAATGGCATGGTCGGGCACAAGGACATCACACCGCGCCCTGAATCCGCCACCACGACGAGGCAACATGTTCACGAATGGACGCAAGTAATCGACCGAAAGCACCATGGCATAGCCCGTGTGCAAGCGCAAGTCGGGCTGGGTCTGGAATTCACTTGTCTTGATTTCGAGCAAGGCAATCGCGTCACCCAATCGCTTCTCATTTCGTTTAGCTTTTTATTCCATACGCATGCTTTATCCGTCGACCTGAAGATTTGTTCAACGGTCAAGGCTTCGCACCACCCCGTAACGCTCCAACCTCTTGTCGGAGGGACGAAAGGGAAACGCGGTGGATCGGGTTCGAGGAGGGATTTTAATCGATGACATAGGGTCGGTTCGATCGCGGGCAAAGAAGGCCACTCGCCACTTGCCACCACCCCGTCGCAGATGCAAGTCGCCCGCAAAGGATTCTACCCGCCACCGTACGAAATAATGCTTCGCTAGCGCCCACACGGTTTGTCCACCGCGAGGACCTGACCAAAGGACACGCGCTCGGGTCGAGGGCCCCACCGAGGGTCGTGCACCGGCGACGGCGCACGCTGTTGCTTCTAGCCCTGGGATTCGACTTCCTGGGAGGCACCAACATAATCCAACACGCAGAGTTTCGCGCCACCGCTTTTCAACCAAGCCGATGACCAATTGTGAGAATCAACGGTTCCTTCCGCATTCAGGCTGGAATTACTATCATGGTTAATCACATCAGGGAAACTAACCCGTCTCTTACCACTCGCCTAAACCCAAATTTCACGCTCCCTATCGGGTGGGGTGAACAATCCAAACATTCTGGTGAATTCCCCGCTTCACAATGATAGGAAGAGCCGACATCAAGGATCAAAAGCAACGCCCTATGAACGCTTTGGCTGCCAGCTGCCGCTTATCCTCGTGTAACTTTTCCCGACACCTCTTAGCTTCAAATTCAAGGTCTAAGGATCGATAGGCCACGCTTCTACTCTGTCAGATTCGCACTGAAATCAGAATCAAACGAGCTTTTACCTTTTGTTCCACACGAGATTTCTCCGTTCCTCGCTGAGCTCATCTTAGACACCTATCTTTACCGCATGTGCCGCCAAATTAAACTCCCCACCCGACAATGTCTTCCGCCGACTGACGCGGGCGAGCGCGCCGTCCAAAAGCGAGGATGTTCCCGCCTCCGATTCACTGGAATAAGTAAAATAACGCAAAGTAGTGGTGAGCCTCACTCCTCGCCGCTTTCCTACCCTACTTATCCTACACCCTCAAGTCATTTCACAAAGCTCTGACCAGAAATAAGCTCAATGTGGTCTTTTCCTCACGATTCTCAAGCCTGCTCCTCTTGGCCGTGGTTTCGCTGGATAAGATTGTGTGACAGTGGGAATTCACATCCATTCATGCTGGCCACTAATTAGATGAGATCGCGGCATTTGGCTACCTTAAGAGAGTCATAAGATTCGCCGCTTACCCTGCTGGAATTTCTTCACTTTGACATTCGTAGCATCATGTAAATCACATTGCGCGAGTATCCGGCAGTGGACCATCGCACGCTTGCTTTAATTAAACACCGGATTCCCCTTGTCCGTACCTACTTCGGAAGTCGACTGCTCGACGCCGGAAGGCCTCGAGGGGAGCCGCTCGGGCCCGTCTCTCGGCCAAGACGCTACGACCCGCCTCTCGCGGAGCGTACTCGGTGCCCACCGATACTGACGGGTTCGACTGACCGTGCCCAGCTCTCGAGCCAATCCTTTCCCGAGGTTACGATCCATTTTGCCGACTTCCTCGGGCTTCACATCGCCGATCGACCGTGGTCGCTCACCTTGGAGAGACCGATGCTATGAGTACGACGGGCGTGGGAGGCACCTGGCCTCCGATTCACACACCGCCGAGGGCGCACCGGACACCACGCGATCGCGCGGTGCCTTCCAGCTCGCCGACCCTACCTCCTACCGGCTGCCTGAAAAGGCTAAACGTAAAAGATAACTTTTCCCGAGGCTCCCTCGACGACGCCTCCGACCCTAACGCTGTCGCCACCGCCACGTCCCTGCCTCGCAATGTTAACCCGCATTCCTGACGCTCGCGGCGCAGACGCGATCGGACGCCGGCTTCCCGCTCTTAGGATCGACAACCCATGCAAGTGCCGCTCACATGGAACCTTCCCCTTCGCCTTCAAAGTTCATTTGAATATTTGCTTACTACCACTAAGATCCGCAGACCGGACGTAAGCCGTCCGCCTGCTCGCGCTTCAGTTTTGCTATGCGACCGCCGCGCCCTCCCACTCATCGAGGTCTCGGCCCCTTGCCTCGACGGCCGGGTATAGGTCGCGCGCCCGCCATCCATTTTCTGGCTAGTTGATCTCGGTGTGAGTTGTTACACACCTCTTAGCTGATTTCGACTTCCATGACCACCGTCCTCGTTGTCTTAATCGACCACCCTTTGTGGGTTCTGTGTTACGCACGCTGGCAATCGTGAACTGGCTTCCGGCTCATCCCGCACGTCAGCCTCTACCAAAAATGGCCCACTGGAGCTCGATTCCGTGGGTCTGCCACTGGAGCAACGTGGCCGGGTCCTACCTATTTAAAGTTTGAGAATGTGGCCGAGGGCGTTGCCCATGCCTCTAATCATTGGCTTTACCCGATGAACTCAGTCACGTGCTCCTGGGGCCATCTCCGAGAACTTCGAGGGAACCAGCCTACGATATTCGATTAGTCTTCGCCCCTATACCCAAGTCGACGAACGATGCACGTCAAGATCGCGCGGCCTCCACCAGCTCTCCGTCGCCCCGCTCAGGCATAGTTCACCATCTTCGGGTCCCGACTGCATGCTCTCACCGAACCCTCTCGAAGATCAAGGCCTGGCCGACGGCACCCCCCGGCGGATCCCGCCGATCGCCTCTTACGCCTTACGGTTTACTGTACCACAATTTCATTACATGTCGACTCCTTGGTCCGTGTTTCAAGACTGGCTCGACAAATTCTGGCTGGTCACCATGAGCGCACAGTCGGGCACGCCCGAGGGCGCATACGCATTCCACGATCGAGGCGACGATGCCCACTGCATGACTACAACCCGGCTCTGGTCGCCCCTAAACCGCGCCTGGCCCGCGCCCAGTCGACGGCGGATCGCGGATTCGCCGCTCCATCCGACCTCGAGGCGCACGCCTGCCCCCATCCGCTCCCTCCGACACTCTCAAGCACTCTTGACTCTTTCAAAGTCCTTTTCATCTTTCCTCGCGCATTTGTTTACACGTTTCACCAGATGAAGCCGACAATTTACCGTCTCACAACGCATTCCCAAATAACTACTGGCCGACAAATGTCAGGTGCAGAACCAACACGACGGCCTTCTACCTTCCTAGGCGCCCTTCCAGACTCATCTGGGTCCGCCGAGGACGCTTCTCCAGACTACACCCGGGACGGCGGACCGCCCCGATTCCGCCGGGCTTTTCCCGCTCGTCATTGCTACTAAGGGAACTTCGTAAGCTTTCTTTCCTCCGCTTATTGATAGTGCTTAAACTCTGGTGTTCCCGCCCCGACCGGGCCGCCGCCGAGGTTCCTGCCTTCAGGGTGCCCTCACAGCGGCGCCGCCCGGCCATGAGATTCTCCTCCTTCCTCCTCCGACGAGGGGAAAGGATCAGGGTTCAAGCCAAAACCACCGGGTTACGAGGCGTGCATCGCCGGGACAGATTTTTAACCAACCACCTGACGCGATGTTCACGTGAGACAATGTCCGCCCCCAACTCCGTGCCCCTTACTCGCGGAAGGTGGAGGGGCGCACGCGTGCGTGACGCCCAGGCAGCGTGCCCTCGACCTAATGGCGCGGCGCAACCGCAGTTCAAAGACCTCGATGATCCGCCCGGATTCTCGCACCACAATCTGGGCATCGTGATTTTTGCCACGCTCTTCATCGGCGCAGAGCCTAGATATCCGCTTGCCGAGTCGCTTTTTGTGAGTTAACGATCACGCTTTCCGCACTCCGTGACCGGGCGACTGGATGGCGTTTGTTTCATAGGATTTCTCGCGCTTCCACGGTGGTTCGTTGTTGGACGGAAGGTCCCCTGAAGACACCCCATGCACTGGCGTAGGGAAGCGGGCCACAGGCCCACCGATCCATCGAGCGCAGGAGGCTCACGCCCGCCTCGCCTCGACGCTGTTAAACAACGTGAGCCACGCCGTCGGCCGATGTTCGGCAATGATCCTTCCGCAGGTTCACCCACGGAAACCTTGTTACTTATTTCTTCAACGATAAGGTTCCGCGGGACTTCTCGCGACGTCAGCGTTAACCGCCACGTCGCCGCTGATCCAACATTTCACCGACCATCTAACTCCAGAGCGACGCTAAGGTGTACAAAGGGCAGGACGTAGGGTCAACGCGAGCCGATGACTCGCACATTAGGAATTCCTCAAGCAAGACCAACACCGTAATGATCTATCCCCATCACGATGAAATTTCAAAGATTATCTCGGCCCGTCTACCAAGGCTATAGACTCGAACATCGCGTAGGCGCGCAAGTGTCTGTAACATCTAAGGGCATCACAGACCGTTATTGCCTCAACTTCCTTTGGCCCAAGCGGCCATAGTCCTCTAAGAAGCCGGGTCATGAGGATCACCTTCGCAGATACTAGTTACAGGCCGAGGTCTCGTTTCAACTAATTAACTGTATTAAATCGCTCCACCAACTAAGAACCGGCCATGCACCACCACCCATAGAATCAAGAAAGAGCCTCACCCGCCAACCTACTAAGTGTCCGACTCGGCAGTTTCCCCGTGTTGAGTCAAATTAGTTTCGCAGCCCACCCTGCAGCTCCTTCCGTCAATTCCTTAAGTTTCAGCCTTACACCATACCCTAACCCAAAAAAAAACTTTGATTTCATAAGGTGCCGCCGAGTCCTAAAAGCAACATCCGTCGATCCCTGGTCGGCATCGCTTATGGTTGGTGACTAGACCGGTATCCGATCGCCTTCGAGCCCCCAACTGCTTCGACACGAAAACATCCGCAAGCTGCAGCTTGTTCGCCTTCATAAATCCAAGAATTTCACCTCCGACTATGAAATACGAATGCCCCCGACCGTCCCTCGCAATCATTACCCGATCCCGGCGCCAACACAATAGGACCGAACGGCGATGTTATCCCATGCTAATGTATCCATAGCGCAGGCTTGCTGCACCTAATTTCTTCAGCACAAAGACTGAGGCACGACCGCCGCCAAGACCGTGAGCGCATCGCCAGAAGGGACAAGAGGACCGCAGTACGTAAGGCGGACCGACCACCCATCCCAAAGTCCAACTACGAGCTTTTAACCCGCAACAACTTAAATATACGCTATCGAGTCGAATTAGTCACGTCGCCGCACCGCACTTGCCTCCAATGGATCCTCGTTAAGGATTTAGATTGTACTCATTCTTCAAATTCACTGCACTCAAAGAGCCCTGTATTGTTATTTATTGTCACTACTTCCCCGTGTCGATTGGGTAACGGCGCTACCGCCGCCTTGGATGTGTGGTAGCCGCTTTCGTGCTCCTCTCCGGAATCAACCCTAATTCCTCCGTCACCCGTCACCATGGTGGCCATCATCCTACCATCGAAAGTTGGCAGGCGTATGACATCGATAAGCGCCGCCGCACGATGGCCGCAAGGATCCGTCGAAGCCATCATGAATCATCGCAGCAAACGCATAGCCCGCGTCGACCTTTATCTAATAAATGCATCCCTTCCGTAAGCTCCGGTTTGCTGCACGATTAGCTCTAGAATACGGTTATCCGAGTAGCAAGTACCATCAAACAAACTATAACTGATTTAATGAGCCATTCGCGCTTCACACCGAATTAGTTCATACTGGCACATGCATGGCTTAATTCGAGACGCTACGCGACCACCGCGCATCAACCAGTAGCATTCTTGCAACGCTTGAACCGCATGCACCTGGCCCTAGACCACAATGGGTGCCTGGGAGGGCAGCGCAGCCGATCGGTCGCATTTGATACGCCTAGCGATGAACGCTAAGCTCGGCACAAGCAGATCTTGGGACCACGCCTGTTAAGGTTTCCCGTGATCCGAGCACGAGCCATCATCATGGCCCATTGTGAAACCCTTCGCATGGTCACACGCGTGGGGAGTACATGAGCACGTACGATCTGGTAAGGTCCAATTCATTTCCATGAGCGTAGAAGCAATGAGAAAGGCAACATTCGAGAGAAAATTCCATCGATTGGGAAGGCAACATTGTGAAATCATTATTGCTGATGCCCGGCGCTTGATTCAAGCGCTTTGTAGCTAGAATGAGGAGGGACGTGGGCAATAGTCGTTGCACGAGCAAGGAGCCTACCAACCCACATTACCCACCACACCACACGCCAATGCCGACTTCAAGATGCAATTCACACACCAACTGTGATCTTTGCCGTTGGTTCCTAAGAAGCACACGGAGCAACAAGTGTGATGCCTTTGTAGTACCATTGTAGGCATGAGAAGAATGATAACACTATTTCCAAGCAACCGGTCAGTTGGTCAAGCAACGTAGCATGCCTAGACAAAGAAGATTGCAAGCCTAAGGTGCCCAAGCCACCATGTCTAGTAATGAACTATGCCTTGAGGCACCCGCGGTTCAGGCATGGCATGGTACCAGTCAGTGACTATGTTCAGGGCATGCATTCTCGCGCCAAGGCACCGTGCCTAGTAATGTTCATGGCACTAGCCTCCGTGCACCGTATTAGCAAGGCACTAGTGGAGATAACCGGTGCCTAGCAAGGCACTGGCCAAGGAACCTTGCTCAGCAAGGCACTAAGCCAAGGAACCTTGCTCAGGCAAGGCACTAAGCCAAGGAACTTGCCTAGGCACACCCCCGGCACCATGCCTAACAGGCATGCCTTGGCCAGGGCCTATGTAGGCATGCGCTGAGACGAGCACCGTGCACAGCCAAGGCACTAAGCCCGGAGCGCCATGGCTGCAGGAGCGAGGCATGCTTGCAGTGGAAGTTTATCGTCTATAGGCAGGAGGCCAGAGCGTGACATGGCGTCTTGAACGGCGATCGACAAAGGCGCATGGGAGGCTAACCTTTGGGATCGTGTCTCTGGGCACATGCGACAATGGATGTCGAGGACTTGGGGTGGCGTATGAGCATGCCCGTACCCTGATGGCATGGGTGTGTCTCTGCCGGGAGCAGCAACGGCGGTGCTGAGCCATGGTGCCATACCTAAACCAAGGCACTAAGTAGGGCACCATGCCTAGGCATACTAAGTAGAGAGACATCGGCGCTGAGCATGCATTAGGTGGAGGAAAGAAGGCACCTTGCTGGCGAGGCCGTAGAGAAGCGAGAGAGGCACCGTGGCTGGGCATGCACGCTCGCGGAGGCACCGCGGGTGCCTAGAGCGAAGGCCCCGTGCTGCGACAGACCGACTAAAGCACCGTGACTGGG
This sequence comes from Tetrastigma voinierianum, assembly GCA_016808115.1. NCBI lineage: Eukaryota > Viridiplantae > Streptophyta > Magnoliopsida > Vitales > Vitaceae > Tetrastigma > Tetrastigma voinierianum. The sequence continues at coordinate 6,932 of JAEQBH010009694.1, read as the reverse complement.
CCTTGTGCACTAAGTAGAGGCACCTATCTAGGCATGCACTGGGCCCGGGAGCACCTGTCCGGGCAGCGCCTGCTGAGCAAGAAGGGCACCACGATCAGAGACATGCACAGGCCAGGAGCACCTGTCGGGCTTGCCTTCAGTAGAACCACCCTGTCGAGGCATGCACTAGGCAGGGCATACCATCTGCTGGGCATGCGCACTGGGTCTGAGGCACCTGTCTAGGGGCATGCACTAGTGGGGCCTTTGTCGGGGCGTAAACAGGTGGGGCGCCATGCCGGAACAAGATGGGCGGGGCAGCCCAATAGGGAGCAGCTGCACTGGTAGGCCTGTGTGGGACCGGGCACTTCAGGGCCGGGCTTTGTCTGGGCCGTGCTGGGGCCGGGCGCCACTGTCAGGCATGCTGGCAGGGCCATGCCCGAACAGGGCGAGACAGCGGGGGCCGGTGTGGGACAGGGTGCTGGGGCGGGGCTGTGCTGGTGCCTAGTGGGGCTTGCCATGTCTGAGCAGATTGCTAAGGCCAGGGGCACCATGCCCAGACAGGTATGGGCACCATGGGCGTCACCTGGGGGAGCTGGCGATGGGGAGACGGGGGCGTACGCCGGCCGAGCAATTGGGAGACAGCGTGGGAGACGGGGCATGCTTGCAGCGTGGAGGCAGTCAAAGTCCACCCAGGCGACCATGGAGCAAGCAACGCTGGCATCTTGGGCAGCGAGTGGCCATGACGCGTGGAGAAGCCGTTTGCTGGATCGATCTGACTCTCACCAAACTTGGATGGATGAGGGGCTTGTGGGTGGCATATGAACACGCCATCACCCACCGATCTGGCATGAATGTGTGCACCTGGCAAGGAGTAACACTGCATGAGGCCTGATGCCCTAGGCAGATCTTGCCAAGCCCATAGAGGCAGCCACTGCAAAGCAATATAAGCCTTTTGGAAAAATACGGAGGAGACATCACATGCTTGAGGAACGCAATGGCAAGGAATTCCCAACGGGGAAGCGATTTTAGTCAGTTTTTTCATGATTCTCTTTATAATAATTATCGCATTGAAAAAAAGAAGAAAAAAAATTTGGTTATGGAAAATATTTATTTTATTTATTTACTAAGAAAAGAGCCAGGGAGAAAATAGGGAAAATAGGAGAAAATAGTAAAAAATATTTTTTCATTCATTTTCACATAGGAAAAATATTTGGGACCAGGGTAATTAGTTGAAGTGGAGAAATATTTTATTTTAATTTATTTACCTCTAATAAGCTGAGAAAAATAGGTGAAGCAGTGAGGGGAAAAATACGGGAAATAGGGAAAATGGGAAAGGTGATTTGGTTGTCTTGGAATGCAATGTTTTACTATAAAATATTAATATTTGATAATATTTTAAATGAAAAGTATAATTTTAATTTTTTCTCTAAAAATATAAGGAATATAGGGAAAACATGGAAAAGGTAGAAGAAACATTTTTATCATGAGAATGATATTTTGAGACAATGAATGTGAGGAAGAAACAATGGAATAGAAGCGAGCATGGTTGGGAGGCGGATTAAGGCATGGAATGCGGAAAGCCACCAATGTTGTCGGGTCTGATGGCATGGAGGACGGCGAGTTGTGGCACCGCTCGGTATTGAAAACATCAATATTGCAGTGCGTTTCTTGCCGCGATCAGGCGGGTTCTGTAAGTGAGTGTAACGCCAGGCGGTAAGTGAGTCGCGGCAGCCAGCGTCTACTACAGCCAACCTTGGGCGAGGCCACATGGCATCTAGGCATGACAGCACTAGGCAAGGGGCCTGTCTAGGCATGGCATGTGGCGCCCAGACCACGTGTGTCTAGGCATGACAGCATTGAACCGAGGCCCTATGTCTAGGCAAGGCATGGCGCGGCACTAGAAGTAGCGGGGGCCCGTGTGTCTAGAGCATGAGCCAGCGCTGGCGAGACCATATGTCTAGGCGCCAGGCGCGCAGCCTTTGGGCGGGGCCCCGTGCATCTGTCATGCGACCATGGCACTAGGCCCAGGGCCCCGGGTGTCTAGGCATGGAATGCCATAGCACTTCTTAGGGCCAGTGTCTAGGCATGGCATGCCATGCTTTTAAGCCCCAGGAGCCCCGGTGTGTCTAGGCATGGCATGCCATAGCCTTTAACCCAGGGCCGGGCCCAGTGTGTCTAGGCATGGCATGCCGTATATTCTCCAAGAAATTGTGTCGTGACATGGCGTACCATAGCGCTGACCGGCGCGAGGCCCACTGAGACCCAGTGTCTGGCATGGCATTCTCGCCGCCTCTACCGGCGTGAGGCGTGGTAATCTGGGCATGGCATGCCGCCTTGGCAGAGGCCAGTGTCTAGGCGCGGCATCGTGCGCCTTGGGCCGCGGGGCCCGATGTGTCTGGGCATGGCGCCGCGCATAGCACTACCCGGTAGCCGGCCCGGGTGTGTCTGGGCATGGCGTGCCGCCACTCTTTCGCCAGTAGCCCAGGGCCCACGTCGTATCATGGGCATGGAATCATAGCGCTAGGGCCCGGGCCGCCATTATCTGACATGGCATGCCGCTGCCTTGGCGCGGAGGCCACACGTGTGTCCCCAGGCATGGCATGCCATAGCGCACAGAGCGCGGAACCGTGTCTAGGCATGGCATGCCACTTGGCACTGGCGGCCCGGGGCATCGTGTGTCCCCAGGCATGGCATGGCATGGCATGGCATGGCATGGCGCCCGGCGGCGCCAGCATAGCGCTGGGCGGGCCCGTGTCTAGGCATGGCATGGCATGGCGCCGAAGCAACGCCGCGGTAGGGCCACGGTCGTGTCCCAGGCATGGCGGCATGGCATGGCGTAGCTGCACTGGTAAGGGCCCGTGTGTCACAGGCATGGCGTGGCGCGCGTGGCCCGGGAGCCGTGTCTGGGCATGGCATGGCATGGCATAGCACTAGGCCGAGGCCCGTGTGTCTCGGCGCTGGCATGGCGCTGGCGCCGGCGCGCTTGTGACGGGCCGATGTGTAGGCATGGCGCGGCGCCCAGCATGGCATAACTTGGCGAGCGTGTGTACAGAAGCGCGGCTGGCATAACCGCTGGCGGGAGCCGGGTGTCTAGGCATGGCATGCCGCAGCACTGGGCGAGCACGTCATCTAGGCATGGAATGGCACATTCATGATAAGTAAACCTCGACCTAAAAACAATGTTTTTAAACTAGAGGCCCGAGTTTAATCCCAGGCATGGCATGGCAGCCGCTGGTAGATCAGGTGTGGGCGTGTGTCATGGCCTGAGCCCAGGAGCGCAGCCGAATCGCGTGTCGGCGCCGCAAGGCGCAAGGCGGTACCACGGTGCTGGCAAGCGCGGCGAGCGCGGTTCCTGGGAGGCATGCGCATGGCCCGAGATCGGATGCTGGGCATGCCAGCAGCGCTAAGTAGATCACCGTGCCTGGGCGTGCCGCTGGCGCCGGGCGATCCGCGATCCCTGGGCGTACGTGGCGCTGGGCCGAGATCACCGTGCCCTGGGCATGTCGCGGCGCTGTGGGGCGCCCGCAGGTGGCGGGCGAAGCACTGGCCAGGGAGCAGGTGCGGGCCGTGACCTTCGGTGAGATCACCTTGCTAAGCCAGTTGCCTAGGCTAGTGCCATGTTATCACCGAACGCGGTGATATGCGTGAACGCCGTCTTGACCACGCTGACACTGGGCCGGATCTTGCCTAAGAGCGTAATCATGGCACTGGTAGAACCCGGTGCCATGTAGCGCTGACCAGGGTAGTGCGAGCCATGACCTGGGCCGGTGCTTGCTGGGCATGTCATGGCCTTGGCGAGGCTGATCGCCGATGCCGTATGTAGGCCAGAGCCGCGGTGCCGAGGCCATGGCGCTAGGCGAGCACCGTGCCAGACCATGGCATAGGCAGAACCGCGGTGCGCCCAACAAATGTAATGACACTGGGCTGGGGCAGGTGCCAAGGCATGCGCCCGCTGGTGAGACTTTTGACCAGGCATGGCATCGCTGGGCGGCGGCACTGTGCAAGCCGGGCTGGGGCGGGGAGACCCTTAATCTGGGCATGTCATGGCACTGGGCCGGGGCACCGTGGCAGAGGCAGAAGCCGCTGGCCAGGGAGCCCAGGTGTAGGCTGAGCGCTAGATTTGAGATCCGTGCCCTGGGCATGTGTCACTTAGTAGGGGCAGGTGCCCGGGCATGTGTGGCCTTGGGCCGGAACTGCGGGTGCCCGGGCATGTCAGCCTTAGGCCCGGGGCCCAGTGCTGGGCAGCTGTCATGGCACTAGGCCCGGACAGCACTTAGTGCCCGGACATGTCATGGCCTTAGGCCGAGGCAGATGCTGGGCATGTCGCGGCAGCAGGCCCGAACCGTGCCTAGGCGAAGCGAGGCCGAATCACGTGCCTGGGCGTAATACGCGCTGGTAGGTGCGTCTTTGGGCGTGCTTGGTGGGAGCCGGCGTGCTGGGCAGCCACTCAGGCCGAATCCGCAGTGCCTGGGCATGCCATGGCACTAGGCTGGAAGCCGAGCCAAGTGACTGGGCGCTGTCACGGCCTGCTGGCTCTGTCTGGACGCGACCACTGAGGCGGAGACAACGTGACGGCATTCCATGGCCTTGGCCAGGAGCAGTGTCTAAGCATGGCCTAGCTTAGCATGGGGGAGCGATCATAATATCTTGGGGGTGGGGGAGGCGGCGTAATGGCGCCAGCGGTCGGGCCTGAGGACACCACACCATGCCGCAGGGCAGTCTGCGTCGAGGGCAGCATGTCGAATGGACAGCGAGCGATGGGGCGCCATGGCATAGCCGGTGGCCGCAGCCTTAGTCGTCTTTGATGCAGAATGCGCTTGTCTTGATTTCGAGCAAGGCAATCCCGTCACCCAATCGCTTCTCATTTCGTTTAGCTTTTTATTCCATCGCGTGTTTTTTATCAGTGATAGGAAGATTTCAACGGTCAGAGACCCAGTACCACCGAATAGCGTTCCGAACCTCTTGTCGGAGGGACGATAAAGAAAGCGTGGTCCGGTCGGTTGAGGAAGGGCGGGTCAGACGACGCCGAAGTTTGGTCAGTGGATCGTACTGGCGGCGAGCCACTGCGCCGCCCGCAATACCCCGTCAGCGTATTTGGTATTACCGCGAAGTTCTACCGTCGCTCGGTGAATAATGTCTTGGCGGCTTTACGGTTTGTCTGCGGGACGACCAGAACCGCGATACCTCTGAGGGCGAGGAATTTCGCGAGGGTCGGCAATCGGCGGCAGGCGCGCGCGCGTCGTTTCTAACGGATCGACTTAGGCGTTGATCATAATCGGCATACGATAACCATCGCAGCTTTAAACCATGATGAAGCCAATTATCAAAATCGCAGTTCCTCTATTACTAGAATTTGAATTACTATTGCGACCTTTATCATCAGTAGGTAAAACTAACACAACTCTCCCGGCGGTCTAAACCCGGCTCACGTTCCACATTGGTGGTGAACAATCCAACACTTGCCAGTGAGATTACTTCCTGATGATAAAAGAATGGCTTGAAGGATCAGCAGCGTCGCTATAGGCAGCTTAGGCTACCCTGAAGCCCCGGTTATCCACAATAGTAACTTTTGACACCTCTGGCTTCAAAGTTAGAGTCTAAAGGGTGACTAGTACGCTTTCACGGTTCGTAATGTCTTTGAAATGAATCAATGACTTTGCCACTTTTGTTCTACGAGATTTATTCTCGTTAAACCATCTTCGGACACTGGTTATCTTTTGCGGTCATGCCGCCCATTAAACTCCCCACGACAATGTCTTGCCGGATCGGCCAGCGGCAACGCTGGAGTCAAAAAGGAGGATGTTCCACGCCTCAATTGAATAGAAGTAAAATAACGTTAAAGTAGTGAGTATTTCCTTTTCGTAGTTTCCGGCTCCCACTTATCCTACACCTCTGAGTATTTCACAAAGTCGGTTTAGAGTCCAAGCTCAACGGAGGTCTTCTTTCCCGGTTACCTTAAGCACATTCATATTTGTAGTTTATTTGGATAATGAAACGGGGACGATGGAATCTAAATAATCCATTCATCGCGCGTCACTAATTTAGATGGCGAAGGCATTTCTTTACCTTGAAATTATATAGATTACTCGCCGTTTACCAGCTTGGTTGAATTTGCTTCACTTTGACATTTCAAAGTGAAGCTAAATCATTGCGTGAGCGCATGCGATATCGCCGTATTTTTGGCACTAATTAACGATTGGTTCGCAATAAATTACCGATTCTGAGTCATTGTTAACGCGGGAAAACCCGAACCGTTCGATCCGTCCCCGTGGCGCGGCGACCGCTCGCCGCGGAAGCGGCTCGGCGATCCGACGGCAAAATGGAGTTCCGATAGGACACGTGCGGCCCACCAGGAGCTGATCAACTTTTCAGGAGTTCTGGTTCCATTTCTTGGAAGCTTCACCTGTGTTCCATCGACGGAGGTGTTCACCTTAGGGCTGATGCGGTTATGATCTGACCGGGCGTGGGGCGCCGGTCCGGAGTTTTCATGGCGTCGGCGCCACGGACACCGCCTTGACGTCGGTGCTCTTCCGTGCGTGGACCTCTCCGTTGGAAACCCCGTTTCAGTGGCGAGTGTTAAAGCGGAAAGATGCGCTCTTCCGGGCCCTCGGCGGCGTCTCGGGACTCCTGCGTTGCATGGTGCCACGTCGGTTGGGAATGTTAACGAGTTACTTCGTTGCTCGGCGTGCGTTACCGCGGTTGCTCGGGCGAACTTCCCCGTCTCTTGGGATCGACTAACCCATGTGCAAGTCACGTTCACATGAACGCTCCCCCTCTTGACCTTGAGGTTCTCTGTTTGAATATTTGCTACTACCGCACGAGATCCGCGCTGGCCATTGCTGCGGGCTCGCGCCCCGGGTTTGCGGCGACCGCGCGCTCCCTCGCCTCCTTTGTCGAGAGGCCTGTTGCCACCTCGGCTTGGCCGGGTCTCGTCCTTGCAGCGCCATCCATTT
>JAEQBH010009693.1:0-113395 GCA_016808115.1 Tetrastigma voinierianum | reverse complement strand
GCCAACATGTGGCTTTGATAAATCTTTTTATAAAAACTTTGGAACAATCTAGTTCTGGTATGTAGTAATAGTAAGAGAGTTGTGATCGAACTCTTACGAACTGTTTTAAATGTAATTTCACATATTTTTAACTTAAATATAGATAAATGAATCCTGGTAAATGGGACATAACGAGGTGGTATCGAGTTACTCGATATCCACAAATATTTGATACCAGTTTGGTATCAAAGCTTAGCGCACGATTACCTTATGTGAATTTCCGCGGCCGACTGGGTCAACAGACCCCGTGCCTTTGGGGGCGTCACAACTTGGTATCAAAGCTTAAATATGCGGCTACCTAGGGCGTGATGGATATGGGTCTAAGTCATTAGATTTATTGTGTTCCGATGTCAGCGCCTTGCACTGTACTGATAGGTATGTGGATTACCTAGTATTTAATGGGACGGGTTTAGACCATCGTACATATCAGGTGTTTCATGTTTATGTTACATGACTGTGTGCTGCGTGTTGTGTGGATTATATACATGGTAAAATGTATATAAGATTGCTTTGTGTTGTGTAAATTATATACATGGTAAATTGTATATAGGAAATGAGGAATACTAGGGTTAGAAAACATAAACTTAGGGGTTCGGGAAAAGAACGAACGGGATAGTTCGTGATGTTGATGTCTATTAGTGGTTGGTACATGCACTAAAAGTTAGACGGGGAGAGAAATCTCGAAGTTAAAATTGATTCCCAAATCTTGGGATATAATGTAAAAATCAATTGCTATCTGACATATGTAGATAGCTAGTCGAGGAAGAGGACGTAGGGGCGGTGGATGGGGAAACAATCAACCACCATCGGCCTTTGACCAACAAGCCTTAGTAGAGGCTATTGGCGCTGTGACTGCTACCATTGCGCAGGCGAGTGCTATGACTACCACTATTGCACAGGCTAGTGCAATCGTAGGCCAGGGAGGGTCGAGTAACCTCCAGAGATTCAAATCACACCATCCTCCAACCTTGCTTCTTTTCATGTCAATTTTTAGGAGTAAGTGAAGAGGATATAACAGCTCCATCAAGTTTCTATTATCATGGTTTATATAGAACTCATGCTCGCATTGCTTTGTCTTTAGATGTATAAGCTTTGTATAGACCACATTTATATAATAACATCCTTCATTGACATTCAAGCCAAGAATCACAACTTCGTGTTTCCGACCAACAAAGATCACGTAATAGTTTTTCATTTTGCTTACTTGAAATAGTATGTAATAATGGTTAGCAATACGTAATAGGCCAAATAATACACCTGTATCTAAATTTGTTAGGTTTTTTTTTTATATATTGCCAAACATCAATTAAAAAGATTATTGTGGGATTAAATGGTGAGGTGTTTGGATATAAGGGTTATGGTCGTACATTCACTCTTATGGTAGTACATTGACTATTTATGGTAGTACAATCACTACTTATAATAGTACATATACTAAAAATATGTTAGAATTGATTTTGATGATTAAATTTTGGGCTATTTAAATCCTACTATATATTTACCATCCAAACAACAATAAATAAATAAATAATGAGTTTAAATTATGAGGTTTTTAGATAAACATGTTATGATAGTATATTCACTAGTTACAGTTGTACATTCACTGTTATGGTAGTACATATGTTGAAACTTTGCCAAATGCAATCAAAACGAAAAAAAAAAAAACAAAATGAGTCCACGAACCTAATTAGAAACAAAAATAGCAATAGTAATCCTTTGATTCGCAAGACATGGAAAAACAACCCAATGCATCTAAACTTTGATTTGTAATACAGGGAAGAACAACCCAAAGAGATCGAAGTTGGTTTTGAAAGGAATAAGATACTTACACGTAGTTAGAGTATACAGAGATCCTGGACGAACAAAAGTGAGATATTCAGGGTGACAACTGTTTGATGGAGGGATAAGGAACTACGAAATAGCCCAATGCGACGTTAGGAAGATGGAGTATTGGGTGATGAGAGAGTTGCCTTTGCCCTAAGGAGATTGCGAAATTGCAAGGAAGAGTTTAGTCGTTGGGTATTTAAGAACATCCACCACAGAGAAGAATCGAGAAGGAGAAGAGAAGTATGGGGAAGGAAAATGGTCAGCAAGGAGAAGAGAATGCGATGGCAAGGAGAAGGAGAGGAGAAGGGATGGAGAAAAAGATCCAAACAATTTTTTCTTTTTTTCTTAAAAAAATTCCAACTTGATTAATGAAGGGCATTTCCAGTTTTTACTTTGGCAATTGTACTTTTTGTGCAAAATCACAAATTTTTTTTCTAATGGTAGCGTGAACCATGGTTAAGCAATACTTAGTGATATAATTACAAATATTTATAAATTAGTGGCTTGATAGATACTTTTCCCAATTAGAAAAGTAAAGTAGATATCCATTTTTGGAGATAGGTCTTATGATCGGTGTTAATTTCAGATATTGGTCAAATGGGCACGTGACCATGAAATGAAAGAACATACATAAATCATATTAAGAGATTGTTTGTCAAACACAACAAGTGGTTCTCTTGTTGCCACTTGGGGTTTCCTCAGCGGTTTTTAGGCTCTTATCACCGTTATAGAGCGTCGAAAGAAAGATAAAAATACTTTAGTCATTTACGAGTAATTTGAAAATCAAGGAAAGTCATAATTATTCTACAAAGAGAAATTAGCTGCAATGAGGACCTAAATTATTATCATGGAGATATTTATTGTCATAATCTTTGGAAAAATTGTGATGCATGTTTTAGTCGTCTTATTGAGGTTATAAGGGGGTGTAACATGAGTTGTTTCAAGGTTGGTACAAGTTGGTAGATCAAGCTGGATGGCAAGATTTACCATATTCTGAAAAATCCGATTATGGAGAGGATTTTATGAAGATCAGAGCTTGATATGATGTGGGATGGATAAGGCATGACAGAAGGTAATATTGGGCAAATCAAATCTTCTAGATTTGATCATATTTGATGATTTTATATGGAAGGTAAATATTCCTCAATGGTGAATATGGATGGAAATCATTTGGCTTGATTGATGGGCTTTTTATGGAAGGCATATATTATGTTGGCTTGATTGAGCCATCCATAATAGGAAACATGTGATCCATAATATCATGGTTTGATTTCCTTGGAGGATGATAAATAGGGGACACGTTTTGATGCAAAGACACCACAAAAATATAGAAGCACGTGCAAAGAAGGTGGTTGTAGGGGTTGAATACTTGTTGTAGGTATTGCCAATTTCTCTCATTGTTGGAAGGTTTTTATACATCTTGTTGAAGGATGTTGTTTGGGCTTATGGGAGTCTAGATAATGTTTGGGAATGAGGGGATTTCATTCTATGTTTCACTATAGGAGAATTAGGTGAAGCCGGTGTTAGAGAAAAGGGGAAGCTTTGTCTCATATAAGACCACCTGTAACCTAATTGATATATAGTGAAATCCTTCTCATCTAAGCTCTACCACAAGTAGGGACAAAGCAACTACGAATCCAATTTCTTATGTCCCTACATATATGCTGATTTATTTTCGTGCCTTTTTATTTATATCAGAATTTAATTATTCCCATAGTTGGTCCATAACTTGGATGCATCACCTGTGCAGCCAACAACGTAACATCTTCCATAGTCACATATTTTTCCTTTCGCCAGTATCGTGAGCTTAGTCACTATACTAAGTGAGATCCATGGGATCCTTATATGTTTGTTTTTGTAGCATAGATAGATTGCTTGAAGGAAGAGGAGATTGATGCAAAAATTAAGGGGGAGTCATGCTCAAGCCTACAATACTATAGAAGAAAAATTCTAGAAAAACACCTTGGTGATATTCAAGGGGAGACTATGGTGGCTGATGATTTCAACAATTCTGACGGCAGTCCATCAATGTTCCAACATATATCCTTGATTTTATTTTTGCCAACGAAATGCCAAAGGGGGAGATTGTTGGAGATATTTATTGTCATAATCTTTAATAAAATTGTGAGGCATGTTTTAGCTCGCCCGATTGAGCCATGGGGTGTACATGAGTCGTCTCGTTGGTATTAATGTGTCGTAGATCAAGCCGATGGTAAGACGCACATATTCAAAATCCGATTATGGAGAGGATTTTCTGAAGATCAGAGCTTGATATGATGTGGGATGGATAAGGCATGACATAAGGTAATATTGGGCAGATCAAATCTTCCAGATTTGATCATATTTGATGATTTTCTATGGAAGGTAAATATTCCTCAACGGTGAATATGGAAGGAAATTAGTTGGCTTAATTGATGGGCTTTCTATGGAAGGCATATATTCGGTTGACATGATTGAGCCATAATAGGAAACATGTGATCCATAATATCAAGGTTTGATTTCCTTGGAGGATGATAAATAGGGGACACGTTCTGATGCAAAGACACCACAAAAATGTAGAAGCATGTGCAAAGAAGGTGGTTGTAGGGGTTGAATACTTGTTGTAGGTATTGCCCAATTTCTCTCATTATTGGGAGGTTTTGATACATCTTATTGAAGGATGTCGTTTGGGCTTATAGGAGTCTAGATGATGTTTAGAAATGAGGGGATCTCATTCTATGTTTCACTATAGGAGAGTTAGGTGAAGGTGATGTTAGAGAAAGGGGGGAGTTTTGTCTCATATAAGACCAACTGTAACCTAATTGATATATAGTGAAATCCTTCTCATCTAGGCTCAGCCTTGCAAACGTAGGCTAGGCCGAACCGCGTTATCAATTTCTTATGTCCCTGCATATATGCTAGTTTATTTTCATGTCTTTTTATTTATGTCATAATTTCTTTATTCCCACAATGGTCCAAAACTTGATGCACCAACTAGTTGCACTAACAAAGAAAACATTCCCATATAATAAAACAAATTTTCCCTTTCAATTACTTTTATAATCATTTGGTTCATTACCGAATTATCGAAAACAGTATAAATTATTACTTACATATATCCATCACCTTTAAGAATTTCAAGAAAATTTATAAAAGTGAAAGAGAAATGCCTTTATTAATGGATCATCAATCAACCTCAACATGTAGAAAGTATTTTCATATATAGTTCAAGGTCCTTCATTTTAAATTGATATTTTGTAAATTGTTTCTTAATTATTTAAGTGACATGATCCACATTTATAAACTATGAGAATAAATAACCATTATCTTGGATTGACAACAAGGAAAAAAACATTTCACTTATAATTGGCTTGTTTAAGAGCAATGAAGAATCTAAAAAACAATTGCTGAAATCATGAAAGACTTGTTAGAGACTCCAGATAATGCTGCCATAATCTTAGGCAAACAGGCCGTTGGTGTTTCGCCGTTTAACTAAGATTATAAGAGGAGTGTAACAAGGGATGTCATAGCTATTGTCTCACGAGTTGGTGCATCAATGGATCATCAATCAACCTCAACACTCAGATTCTCATTTTAAATTGATCTTTTAGAAATGACTTAATGTTCTCGGTGTCTTGTAAATTGTTTCTTAATTATTCAAGTGACATGATCCACATATATAAACGATGGGAATAATAAATCTATTATCTTGGGATTGGACAAACAAGGAAAGGCAACATTTCATCATCACTTATAATTGCTGTTTAATAATGGAGAATCTTAAAACTATTGTTGGAAATCATGAAAGACTTGTTAGAGACTGTATAATGTGTTGCCATAATCTTAGGCAAAATTATGCCATAGATGTTTCAATTGTTTAACTAGGACTAACGGGGATGTAAATAAGTAGGGATGTCATAGATGTTGTCTCACTGCCGGTGTATCAAGTTGTGACAAAACTTATCATATTAAGTCAAATCGATTTAGAGCAAATATTCTCGCAGATCATAAGACACATTTTATAGGGATCTAATAAGAAAGACTAGGAAGGTAATATTGAGCAAATCTCATCTAGAAGTGGATTGATCACATTTGGTGAGTTTTCTATGGAGGCAACATTCCATTATAGTATTTATAGAATAAAATTCATAATGATTTTGATGAGCCAAAATCGTAATATTTTGTGAGATATCTAAGTGAGATAAACCCATATGTGATAATTATGTTAAATATAATTCTATGTCATTATATTAGATCACCCTCATTATTAATATTAATACTCAACGTAATCACACTCGCATTTATACAGATTTGCGTTATTCACTGAACTCCCAGCACCTTAATCGATTGAAGATGGCACTTGATCTTTAGTCATGCATTAATCGATCGTCCAACTCGATTTAACACAACCAACGGCGAACGGCTACACGCCTATCGGCGTGAAAGAGATGAATCGAGGTCATCCGGCATTCGGCCCATTATCAACCCAGAGTAAACTGATTCATTGTCACAACGACGAACGATTCGGGATGAGCATCAACCACTCTAGAATTGTCAGATGTGTGGCTGAGCTGAGAGATTGACGATGTCCGGTAGCACGTTATAACTATACAAAACCCAAACTGGAAATTTAAAATATCATATACATTGACATCGATTCCCATAACTGGTTAAGAAGAACAAACATGGGAAATATAAGTTACATGGGTTGAGCCTTCAAGAGGTCTCATTTCTCTACCAATTGTGACGTATAATGTGCACATGAGAAAAGCTCACAACCAGCAATGGTACCATCAATTAAGGAGTGTTTTACCAACTTTACCATCCTAGAGAGTTAGCGTACAAGAAGGACATTTATCAATTGAGTTAGTCACACATTTCATCTTAGATGTAGAAGTTTTATTCCAATTGATTTGGTGTTTAGTTGGCTCCACTCTAGGTCTCACCTAAGATCTTGCAAATCAAGGAGAATATTGAGAGAAGTATTGAAGCAAGAGAATAAAAAGGGTACTACAAGACGTTTCATGGTGTCTCTCTAGATCATACTAGGGCTGAAGTTCAAGATTGAAAGGAAGAGGAGTGCATTGAGTGTTATGCTTATGTATACATAAGTTTATGGGGAGAATTTGGGTCATGGGAGTTCAGATGTTGTCGAGGGAACAGGAGGGATCTCATTCTATGTTTCACTATGAGAGAATTAGGTGAAAGAAGGCGTTGGAGAAAAGGGGAGTCGTGTCTCATGTAAGATCAAATGTAACTTGATTTAAAAATAGTGGAATCGTTTGCATTTGTGCACAACCTCGTGATGTAAGCTTGGTCGAACCGTGTAACCAATCTCTTGTGTCTGTATGTGTATGCTGGTTTATCTTTTTACATCTCCTACAGTTTTATTTTCGTGATTAATCATTGATATATATCATGATAGTTGTTAGTCTAGACAGTGTTGCATCAGTTGGTGCAACAATTAGTAGAACATCTTAAAAAACAAACGGTTTTTTTTTTCTTTCAATTGGTATCAAAGCAGTCGCTCTAAGCTACTGAGTGAGATCCGTGTATGCTTTAACTGTTTGTTTGTGAGTCATAGATGGGTTGCTTGAAGGAAGAGGATCAACAATATCAAAGAGAAGACGACAGAGCAAATCTATGGGAATTGAGTACGGTTGAATGTTTATGTTGGAAGGTCTGATCTCTTCTCAAGGTTTTTTTTTTTTTTTTTTTTTTTTGTTTTTCTAATGTTTTTATCTTCCATTATCTCTTGGGTGAAATATGAGGGCTTGGAGTGATGAAAACTTGTTTTGCCAAAGGGGGAGATTGTTAGGGAAAATGTGTTAGCATAATCTTAGGCAAAATTGTGCTGCATATTTAAGTCGTTTAACTAAGGCTATAAAGGGTGTAACATGGATGCCATAAATATTGCCTCAATGAAATAAGTATCAAGCTATGTGACAAACTTACCATATCTGAATCAAACTGACTTTTGGAGCAAATATTCTGCAGATCATGAAACACACACCCTTAAATTTATTAAGAAAGACTAGAAGATAATATTGAGCAGATCAAATTTGGAAGATTGGATCATGTTTGGTGAGTTTTCTATGGGAGGCAAATATTCCATTATGATATTTATGGAATAAAATCGATATATTTGATGAGCTAAAATCAGAATATTTGGTGAGATATTTATGGAGATAAAATATGGATAATGAAGGGATAATTGCAGCAATTAAAGGAATCTTCCATAAACATGGATTAGAGATCATCTTAGAAATCAAGGAGAATATTAAAAGTGATATTGAAGCACAAGAATAAAAAGGGGACTAGAAGACGTTTCACAGTGTCCCTCCTGACTAGACCAGGGCTGAAGTTCAAGATTGAAAGGAAGAGGAGTGTCCATGGGCATTGAGTGTTATGCTTATGTATACATAAATTTATGAGGAGAATTCAAAGGTCAGGGAGGCCGATGTTGTCAGTGAATGAAGGGATCTCATTCTATATTTCACTATGAGATAATTAGGTAAAAGAAGGTGTTGGAGAAAGGGGAATCGTGGTCTGCGTAAGATCAACAACCCGATTTTAAAAATAGTGGAACTTTTGCATCAATGCACAATCTCGTGGATGTAGGCTTCAATGTCCACGCATCCACCCTCATGTCTGTGTGTGTATGCCGGTTTATCTACGCCTCCTGCGCTCTTATTTTTGTGATTAATCACGATATATATCCTAGTATATCTCACTTTAGATAACAATTAAAGATGCAACAATTAGTAGAACATTCTATAATAACAGTTTTTTTTTTTTTCAATGATTTATGAAACTTGCATACTTGTATCTCTTTGTTTGAAATCATGATGTTAATGACTTGTAAGCATCTTCATTAAGATCATATAAAAACATATTTAGTTTGTGAAGGTGCTACTAACATTGCTTAAGACACACAAGGAGGTGAATAGTCTACAAACTTTAACTAAAGCAAAATATCCATCCTTTGACTTGATCATACTTTTTACAAACCAATTGACTTATAATGTCTAATGGTACCTTTGAATTTTAATTTGATCTTCTATACTCATTTGCATTCAATCGTTCTTCCATGAAGACAAGGTAAAATAAATGGATTAAAAACCGAAGACAAGGTAAAATAAATGGATTAAAAACCGATCTCATCTATCCATGAACAAACATTAATATTCATAAAGTTTCTAATCCAAGTAAGATAGTCCCAAGATCTATGTCAAAAAACATTAAGAATATAATATTACAATAAATGCAAAAACATATTTGGGTCCATAGGTTAATGAAGACTGTGGGTTATGGATCTTCTTGTATAATACGTATATCATAGATACCTCTCTAGTTTCTCTTTGACGATAGGATGTCTAGAAAAAACATAATAATACGTATATATTGTTGGATATAGTGAATGAAATGAATGACATTCACTGAATAATTCATTGTTCAGAATTCTATGAATTCCAGTTATATGAAATTATTGACATTCAATAAAGAAATTAATGATATTCAATGAATGAAATTAATGACATTCATTAAACAATTAATTTCGAATTTCTATGCTGCCTGGTGCCAAGAGGTATTTGGCATTCCAAAAGGTCAAGTCTCTCCTTTATATAAAAAGTTATCGAGTACTTCGCATGTGAGGGTGTCTCAAAAGGTCATCGAAGTCTCTGAGTTTTTCCTCCTTCCTCGTCTTTGTGTCCGTGATAGATAAACATATCACACTCATTGAATTATGCAAAGTGCTTTTGTCGACCATTCGACACCCATTTTATCCTGAGAGACAGATGCCTTGGGAATCTCAAAGCACCAGCAGAGAAGGCGAATTTGTCTTAAGGAAATTGTGAATTTCACAAGACTAAGTTGTTTCTCCAACTTGGTTATATTCTCCTCCGTTCTTATTTATTTAATTTATTTTAGTTTTTCTTGAATAACCATTATTTTGTAGCATTATGTGTAAATTGCTTGGAATGTCTAAACTATTGGTCTATGCGTTCCAGGTTTCTATAACAAGGAGACAATTTCTTCCAACATATATAAGGGACCATAACCTTGCAAAACCTAATTAGTAATATTCCGAATTCATCCATCATAAAATTAGGAATTTACTATCTTGTTTCTAAACATAATATACCATACTTTATTATATGCATGTTTCAACCCATTATTTAACATTAATTATATCATTATTATTTTCGATAAATCTATATCATAACGCTTAATAACATATATGGGTCCACATATATCATTTTTCCA
The DNA here is from genome assembly GCA_016808115.1 of Tetrastigma voinierianum. Taxonomy (NCBI): domain Eukaryota; kingdom Viridiplantae; phylum Streptophyta; class Magnoliopsida; order Vitales; family Vitaceae; genus Tetrastigma; species Tetrastigma voinierianum. Next base: position 103,282 of record JAEQBH010009693.1, on the reverse strand, counting down.
ACAAATAATTCTTTACGAATCCATGTGTCATCAACCTTTAGAGAAACAAGCTCTAATTGCGTAGTGAAACACTATTTAGTTTAGGATATTCATGAATTTTTCTATTTTTTTTTCTTCATGTGAAATGGTGAAGGGATGGAATTTTGAGTAAACAATTTATGGTATAAACATGATTATACAAGTAATATGAAAATATCGGCTTCGATGGATACATCATATTCTTGGATTTTACCACGGATATATCTGGAGTATATCGCAGATATATCGATGAATATTTACATGAATATCAGAGCATCGAAATTAAACTCAAAGTTATAATCAACCATAACTGCTGATCAAGTCAGCACTTCAATCGCCATTTAAATATAGGTCCCATATATCTCTATATCCCGATATATCTCCATATTTACCAAAAAATTAAAACTTAATATGCCAGGTGTCATGTACCTAATATCACTTTATATATCTACCCAAAACCGATATATCAACGAGTATATCGTCATCGCCATATCATACCTAATATCACCGATATTAGATATATCGAGATATATCGGTCGATATATCGGATATTTACTCCCAGACATGATATACACTGTTGTTTCGACATTTAACAATGTTGGAGTGAAATGAAAAATGCTCATTATAGGAAGAGGGGTACTAAACATCATATTATTTGAGACAACTAGGTATTATTAAATTTTTTATGTTTTACAAATTTGAGAACTAAATTACAATGACTAAGAAAAAATTAAATTTTAGTTGAATATCAAAAAAGAAATGGAGGCAATATTTGAATATGAGATTAAATTATGAAAATAAAATATATGCCCCATGTGCACTACACGTGTTTGATTGGTAATAAACAAGAATATAAAAGTTCATTATTTTAAATTAATTTGATTAGTGGAAGCTTATAAATATATTATATGAAAATGTTATTCGAATTTTAAACACCTGTCTTCATTTTCCTGTAGTTTTTTAACTCCTTTTTCGTGAGTAAGGAGGGGTAAACTTTTTGCTATTTTTGACTTGAAATTACTTATCTACATCACTTTTGATCAATTTTCTTTATCAATATAGTAATTCTTCCACATATATATAAGTTTTTAATTAGTTTTTCGTGATTTTATCATCGACTTGTTACGACGTATGATTATGTCATCTTCATACAACGATTAGTTTTTCGTCGTTTTGTTACGCCGTTTTTTAAGGTGTGGGCGATTCAAAATGATAAAGCATACTCGATCAGAGACAACAAATCAAACCATGGTTGTCAATATGCTAATCATTATAGGATTATCAAATGTATAGACTTAGTTTAAGTTGATGTTATTAACTTAGATGTTGCATCATCGTCTAAAGTTTTAGCTTAATCTAATTCATTTGTTTCATGGAATGTATTGTAAGCTCTTGAATCAATAAAATTATACATATTATTATTTTTTAAATGATTACAAAGACCTAATTCTTTCCTTTTTCTAAAAAAAAAACCTTTCTCGAGACATTCAAAAGGAGAAACATCTTTCATTAAAGTTTTATTTAAAACCCAAAAACTACTAAGGAAAAAAAATACTAAGAAAAATTATTTTATCATATTTAGTTTCACCGTGAAAAATATTAAATATAATCAAAATTCCCCAAAATTTTATATATTTTCAAATTTCTTAATCCTTATTATATGATAAAGAGAAAAGAGTTTAATAGGCATAATTAATTTTTTAAGTTTAAACCTTTTTTTTTTTCTCCACCTTTTTTCTTAAATTTTCTTTTCTTAATACTTTTCGGGTTTCAAATGATCCACTTTTTTTCTCTATTTTCTTTACTTAGAACTTTATAGTTTCCACGTAAAGAGAGTGAGATGGAGATGGAGAGATTGATACTTATACAATATGATAGAATTCAGCAACCAGAATGGATATTTATTACATGAAACAAACCACATCAGTAGATGACATACAACCAGAAAGAGGAATATATGAAAACAGTACTACTAGTACTTGTATAATTACTACCAAGGAAAATCGTTTTTTCGCCGATATTTCATCGAAAATCGGTTTTCACTGGGCACCGAAGAAAATCGTTGAAAAATCGAATGAGGAAAATCGGGAAAAATCGAAATCGCCGATTTTTCGCCGAAAAATGGAAAAACCCATTTTTCCAATCGGTATTCAGATCGTGAGCACGCCGCGCTTGTGCAGAATTTTGAAAAACATCGGTAAAATATCAAAATATCGGTAAAGACGTAAATATCGTGTAGAATATACTGAAATATCGCGAACATCGGTAACATCGGTAAATATCGTGCAACATCGTAAACATTCCAGAATCACTATTTTGACTCCAAAATTTTTATAAATACTCCATAAAATCATACATAATCTCTTTACAAACTCATCCATACACATCCAAGCTCCATTTAACTCTCAAATTATTTTTCTTTGTGATTTATCTCAATATTTTGAAGATCTTATTATGAATATTATTCCTTCATCAAGATGGGACCCCTTCATCTGAAATAACGAATTAGAGCCAAGATCTGCCTTCATTTTGGTTTTAAATTACTATCAGAATGCAATTTCGATAAATTATAATGAATATTATTTTCAATAAGTGTATATTTGCTTATTTCTAAGTGTCTTTTGAAAGTTCAACAAAGATTTCATTTAATTTCAAGATTTTTATTAATTCGCTTACCGATATTTTTGTCAAAATATCCACCGATATTTACCGATATTTCCGATATATCCGTAAAATCCAAGTACCGATATATCCGTAATTACCGATATTTTGTTCCTTGATTACTACTAATACTACTAAAGCCTGAGTGGTCAAAGTGGATGATACTCTCTACATTGTACGTATACCCTCCACTTGTTTATTAATCTCATGCTAGTTGCCACCATATATCTATATATATATATATATATAGCTCATCCTTAATTTATTCCTCTGCCTTCTGCTTTAACATTTTAAGTCACCCTGGAAAACATTCACAGAACAAAAAAATAATAATCAGTCTGCAGAAATCTTATCTACATCATGAGTTTTGGTAGAGAAAAACGGATGAAATTACTTGGAGCAGTCAGTGGAGGGGCTGATCTTGTAAGGAATGCTGACACCGCACTTGCCCGGACCACTAGCAAGACCCAAATTGAGGCCAGTGTAGGATTTAGATAAGGTTTTCAAGCAGGTACAAGAGCTCAAGGATCAAAGTGAGTATTCGGAGGCGCTGCTGAGGGCCCATTGCCGTGTAGCAACCAGGCGGCACTGCGCCGCCTTTCTTCAAGTAGTCAAGGCATGGGCTCAGGCCAGATGCCAACTGTCCACATGATATGCCTGCTTCCACCCCCGCCGCCACCATGCATATCACCAACACACAAGCCACCTTCACTACTCCGGATCCACTCATGATGTGTTGCCTACTCAGTGTTTGATAAAATGACTAATATAGGAGAGTTTAATTTGGAGACTGATGATGAATAAGAATTGAGCAAGCATGTGTTTATATAGAGAAAACTGGTGGGCAATGGGCAATGGCAATGGGCAACAATAAAGGCACTGGGTTGTGAGGATGAGGAGGAATTAGTTGGCAGTTGGATTTGAATTCCACATTTAAACCCTTTGCTGCATTTTTCAATGATCACTCAAGTTTTGATATTAATTACCCCTGAGGTATTTTGATGGTTAATATTATAAAAGAAAATGAATATATTTTTTTACTATTGCTCTTATTATTAGTTTATTACTAATTTATTTAATCCTTCTAGTGTTTTCTACTTTGACATTTTTCACATTTTTTATACTATATAAATATGGCATCCTTTTAATAGTGTAAATGCATTCCAAAGTTATAAGATCTCTTTCAATCCAAAATGGACAATGCGTAACAATTTAATAATATAGCTATATTTTGTTCAAAAAATAGATTTTTTAAAGTAGTTTTAAAATATGTCATTGAGGCCAGCGGCGGACTTGATGGGCATATACCCTCAAAAATTTTAACTAATTAGAATCTCTCTCAAACTTTTAATTCACTGAATGGCCTCGCACTTTAATCCAATTAAGAATGCCCAAAGGAAAATAAAAAAAATCTTTCCCTTTAAAACTTTAATCAAAGGTCAACCTTTCATATCTTAAACCTAAATAGAATCATAATATATATAGTAGTTTTGTGACTAAAAAAAAACAATTTAACCTTCTTATGGCTTGTTAAACTTATACGTTTTAAAGTGTTTTGGGAGAAGAAAAGGTGATCAGAGGGGAAAAAAAGGAGAAAGAGGAAAAAGAAGAAAAAGAGGAAGATGAATATTTTATAAGTTTTTTTATTATTTATCTTTGTAAATTTTTTAGTATTGAATAAATAAATGATAAATTGCATGTGTTGTTCATTTTTTTAAACTTATTATTGATTTAGTAGTTTATATTCAACATTAACTTTATTATTAAAAATAAATTTTATATGTTATTAAAGTTTCATATTTTATTAGTTGTTAATATTATATTTTTAGAATAGTACAACGTTGTAATACAAAGTGAATAAATATAAAAAAAAGCATTATATTCCTTAGTTTATATAATATTTTTTTAAAATATGTTATTATCAAATAATGCCCCCGGAAGTAATATGAAATATCCTAGGTCTATCACTATTTGAGGCTTGGCTCACATGGTAAAGGGGTGTGATGATTTGCAAGAGATACAAATTTGAATCCAAGAACATAAATTTATAAGAATGTAATGCAAAGTGAATAGAAGTTAAAAAAAAAAAGTTTTCAAATATAATTTTTAAAAATTGTTGTAAGATGTATTTTTGTATCATTATTTATTTATTATATATATTTTTAAATAATGAAATTGTTTTTAAGCAATGGTTATCATTTTTTTTTTTTAAACTGATGTTTTTATAGTATTTAAAAAAAATTGAGGTAATATTAGAGGACAGTTATCTGGCGAGAGTATTACTTTGTGCCATCAATGTATTAATTGGATGATGTTTGAATTAGAGATAAGTGATTGAATTCTCGGCTTACAAACTACACAAACACCATGTTCAATATCATTAATTAACTACAATTTGATAGTGGTAAGGTAAAACAGATACAAATACTCTAGGCAGAGACGGATCATAACCAAATATATTAAGAGGGTTAAATTAAAAAAAATAAATTATTAGGTATGAAAAAATTTAACGTCCAAAGGATCTGCCTCTGACTCTAGGTCATTTTCAACGTCCTTATAAAATATATTGTCCTCATTTTAAGGATCCAATTCATGATGCTGGAGGTGAATTCCCCTACAGCTTAGGGGGTAAATGTGTTCCTGAAAATTTGAGGAAAAAATTATTTTTAATGGGGTTTAAAACCAATTACTTATAATTTGGGATTAAGTTTCTTAACTATTGAGCTATAATGTCCTCTTTAAAAAAATTTATACCTCTTTTGACTTTATTTTCTGGGTGCACCACTATATATTGAGAATTAATGCGGTCAAGATAAATGGTTGAGGGTTAGATGATTCAGGATGTAATGTTTCTTGAATATTTGACAAATGATTTTATTAATTTTTTTTTATTAATACTAGATTTAAGTTAAATTTTGATGTTTAACAAATTACAATGAGTCCACTAAAATGATCAAGCAAACATATAAATATGTGGGATAAGTGTTATGGGATTATAAACTTTTTTTTTAATAAACTTTTTGTTTGAATTGTTAGATTTACAAAAAAAAAAAAATCAGCTGGTGGCGGGGTGGGGTTTTTCCCGGGACCTTGCACCGTAGAGGGCTGCAACAATGGCCGCAACAATCCAGGCAACGAGAAAAGCGACATAGAGAGGGTGGTGTGAATTTTAAAATCTAACCTTCCTTCAATCAACCTCTTTTTTCTCTTCTCCAAAACCCCTAAACCTCAATCTGGGTCCCCGCCTACTCTCTCCAAAAACCTTCCTTCTGTTACCTATGTTTCCTATCTAGTTTTCTATCTAGGTAATTTTCCTCTTACGGTAAACCCCTCTCTTCTCTACCGGGGCTCCCTGTTCCTAAAAACCCTTTTTTTAAATAGTTCCCCTTTCTATCTCTAAAAATCCTAATAAAATTAGGGTTCAGCTATAAAAAACTCATTCTCATGTAAGAACAAGTTTTACACCATTAGATGATGATTTTATCTCTTAAGATCTGTGTTTTCTCAGATAAAATTTTAATCTACATATATCTCAAAAAATAAAATGACCATCTAACTGTGTAAAATTTATTCTCATATGAGAATGAGCTTTTTATAACTAAACTCATAAAATTAATAGATGAGCCATGTTCAATAAAATTAATTTTATTAGTATAGTAAATAAAACTTAGTTTAATTGGATTGATTTTATTTATATTTATTTAAATAAAAACATAATGTAGAAATTTCAAAACTATTTTATAGACTTTTGAAGAACTATTTTTTAATCACTATATTAATATAAATATTTAAAAACTATTTTTTTATTTATTAATATTAATAAAATAATTATTTTTGGATAATCCAAAATAGTTTATAAAATTTTATATTAAGTAATTTTTATTAATTATTATAATTAAAATCAATCTTAATAAAATGCTTTTTTACTCAAGTGATATTGATTAGTTAATTAAAAAAGTTAATAAATTCTTTAGAAAATTTTATAAACTATTTTAAAAAGAAAATAATAGTTTATTTTAAAATAAAAAGAAGAATTTATATTAAAAATTAATGTAGAAAATTTTAAAACTATTTTAAACTTTATAAACTGGCTTTATTCACTATATTAATTAAAGTAACGTATTTTAAAACGATTTTCATTTACTAATAAATAAAAATATATTTTAAATTTTAGTTTATGTAAGAATTTATTTTTTGAATCGAGTTTATAAGAATTTCTATTAAATTGGTTTTTTTATTAATTAGATATAAATAAAATCAATTCTAATAATTTTTTTACTCATTGATATTTATTAGTTAATTAAAAATTAGTTTATCAGAATTTGTTTTTTGTTACTGATATGGACTAAAAAGAGGTTTAATTAAAAATTAAAATAATGGAATTTTAAGTTATAATGAAAATGTCCTATATTCTCGTGAATTTTTGTCAATAACAATTTTAAAATTTTAATGGAAAATTCAAATCTTGATCTATTTAATTCTTGTGATATTTTTAATTTTTTGTTACTTTTGTAATTCTTACACACACACACACACACACACACACACATATATATATATATATTGAAAGTTGATTATGATATATTGAAAGTTGATTATGACTTAGCAAATTAACCAAGAGGGGGGTGAATTGGTTTTCTTAAAAACTTTTTATAAATCAATAAGCAATCTAGAAAATTTAACTACAAAAACAATAAATAAAGAGATATAAAGTTGAGAAATCAAACTCCGAATTTATAATGGTTCGTCACACCATTATCTACGTCCACTTTTCCTTAACCTTCAATTGGTGAGGCTACTGCTCTCCAACCCGAGTTTGTTCCTTTTACACTTGGATTTTGGCTCCAATGGGCACTTCACAAATCTTTCAAGCTATGCACACTTAAAGCTTTCACTCTTAAGCACACTAAGACATTCTCTCTAGCTCATAAGATTGAATAAATATAACTCAAGCTATGATGAAATCAAAAGTGCACTCTAGGATATGCAAATGAGAATTGAATGCACCAAGAAATGAGATTGAGAATTAAGTAGCAAGAGAAATGGTGGTTGAGATAATAAATACTACAAGTCTCATGACATAAATTATCCCTAACTAAGAATTTATAGGGGGTGAAATCTCGAGTAGCATTTTGTACCCAACAGATTGACCAATTCCATTAATAAACTAGTTGTTGTGAATTTAATGCATTGCAAGTGATTGTTGAGATGACCGTTTACTCAACCAATTTGTCACGCCCCCGATCCCGGCCCGACCATTACGGATCCAACCAAGTCCGGCGCGATACTATCTATACTATATATTGGGACTCTCATTGACCTGTTCTTTCTCAGAGCTGTACCTGTACCTATTGGTGCACAAACAATTTCAGTAATAACAAAATCATTTGTACATATACAAAAGAACTACCACCGGAGTGGTGTCCATCACAATTATACGCATATACGGAGTCCCATTACTTATACAATTACTTATATATGTACATATTTAATAGTGTTCAACATTTACATTGTTTGCAAAAAGAAACAAAAAGACTTATATTATACAAAAAAATCTTCCAACGGACCCCATCATGTGTCGACCTCGGCCGCGATGTGGATCGACCTCGCACTCGCTTCCTCTTCTCCCCGTACTCACCGAATTGAACACCCGTGCTAAGCTTTACGCTTAGTGGGAACATAAGCATGGACAACCACCAATGGCGACTGTCACAAGCTTATACATATGCATTATATATATATATATCTAAACATATTTCTGTCCTAATTTCCTTATCATTTATTATTCCCTATTGCATGTCGAACTTTTCTATCTCTACACTTATCATATCGCTACCTATGTCTTTTTCATTTTAATTTATAATTTATTGCATCTTTCACTTTCATACTTATACCATCGTATCCTTTTCCCGTTATGTGCTCATCTTGTACTTTTCATATCCCGTTATCCCGGTCCCATTCCTATACTTCATATACATTTGTACATTCTATTCTATCTATCCCATACTTTGTGCTTTTGTATACTTTCGTATTTCTTCTTTTGTGTTATATACTTATTTTCATATTAAGTTATACTATACTTGTTCTTGTAATTGTTCCATTTCTATCGTATAGCAATGCTATGCTTCATATCATGTCATATATTTTATACATATCACTGCTAGTTTTCATGTCCTCGCTGGTCACCTTAGGTAGCTTGATATGGAAATAACTATGTACTGAAGGTATTATTTCACCGCATGCATAAAATGATTGGCTTCATGTGTACCAAAGGCATCAATGTTCATTGGGCTAAGATTTCTATCTATAAAATTGGTACTATCACCTAGATTTGAAAGATAAGATTTCGGGTCTATTGCGGTGACTTGAAAAACACCGATCCAAACCCAGATCTATACTGATCGACCCAAACTAGGGCCTCAATATCTGCTTCATGAATATGCCGCAAAGAATCGTATCTTCCCTATAGGCATGCCTATCTATCCTCTACCACAAAGGTACAATCGCTTTATTACATTCGCATATATCTCATAAGCATGAATAACTATTGTTATCATAATTGCTTATGCATATATACTATCATTACTTTATCAGTATTAATTCTCATATCTCGGCAGCTTTCATATTATCGTTTCATATATATCTATATATTACATATTTTTCTATTATTTAGTTTTGTATATCATATATCATGAATGCATCTATACACTCTTGTATTCATATATTCATATATATAGCTTTCTATATTCATATCTCTTTATATCATTTATACCTTTCTATCATGTTTTAGCTATTCTTGTACTTGCTATATTCCTATTATGTAGGCTTTTACTCATTCACATTTTCATATATGTACCTATCATTTATGTACATGTTCTCATCTTATGCTTTTATCATCTTTGCTTATCTCTATCATGCCTTACCATTTATGTCTTTTTATCATATGTTCCTAGCGTGTTCCATCTTATTCCTTTTTGTATGTCTATCATATACTCATATCAATTACGTATTCCTATCATTTGTTCTTAGCATGTTCTATCTATTCATTTAAATATATCTATCATATAATCCTATATTCATATTAATGAACACATCTATGAAATACACTTCATTCATATATTCTTATTCCTTTATGAATCTAGTTTACTTAGGAATTGGAATCGATCCAATCGGATCATCCAAATTCAAAGTTATGGCATTTTCATGCCAACTCAGTCATTTTACCGATTTTTCTAGCGACAGTTTGTATTACTCATTTACAATTCCTAAATTTATATTTTGACCCAAGTGTCCTTATAATTCATTTAAATCTATATGCAGGTTCACCTTAAATTGAATCACCTGCTAATTCGAGCACCGAACTCGTTACGCCCCAAACAACGGATCATCTTAGTCTAATGGATGCAGAATTTGACTTGAACATGGCCCCACTTTGAGTGAATTTTTGGGCCACTTAGAGTCAGAATTTGGAGATACTTATTAAATATGTTTTATTCTCCTTGAAGTCTATTTTAAGTGGCCACTTGAATCACTCAAATCGGATAAGAAATGAGCAAGTTATGGCCAAAATACTAAAACTGGTCAAAACTGAAAAACCGTAACAGCTGTACCGGTAGAACTTAACTTCTACCTAAGAACTTGGGCCAAAAATGACCAGACCAGTTGTACCGAGAACTTAACTTACCGTAGAAGACACCAGAATGCCCGACAAGGTTCTTCTTCACATCTTTTCTATACTTTGATCCCTAATCACTTATACTTCCAACACACATCAAACAATTCCAAATTCACCTTGGAATCTCTTTTCTACTCAATTTCTTCAATTTCATATATTTCTTCAAAAATCTTCCATGTATTTCCCCAACACAACTCTAATATGGGTCACAACCCATTTTCAAGTCAGTTCAAAGATTTGTTAGGTTTAATCTAAACCCTAGCTCACTCATTTCTGACATTTAACCATGAATCCAATCGGGAATTTAAGATTATCTTGTACCATATGGGGTTTTATCAACCCTATTTTCAAGAATCCAAGGTTTGGATACCATTCTTTCAAAACCCTAGCTTGGGAGATAAGCTATTAACTACAACAAGCTTTAAAATTCCATACAAAACCATATAGTTCCATACCTCTTTTTGATCTTAGCTTGCTTGATTCCCTTTCTTTCTCTTCCTCTCTTCCTTCTTTCTTTCTTCTCTCTTTCTCTCTTCTCTCCCTCTCCTTCACGTTTTGTTTTTTCCTCCCATGAGACCAATCTTTCGTCTCAAATCCATGTTTTTAAGGCCTGTTTGGCCTCCAAAATAACCATTTTTGGGCTAAGTTTGCTTATTTGCTTTTTTTAAGCCCATAACTCATTCTATTTGCAAAGCAATTTATGTCATATTATACTTGGGCCTCTAATTTGTCAACTATGACTTTATAATTTCTTAGACCAATTTAAAATCGTCCTTAAGTTTTGTAACTTTCCTGCCCTCATTCTGTTTCACATTTAACTCATGAAACAGTCAAATTATAAGCATAAAATACCCTAAACATCGAAAACGATCAGGGTATATTTCTAAAAGTTACTTAATTGACAATCGATCACCGTCACCAACCGATCGACCTCGCTTACTTCCTACTCTATTCATAAAAATGAAAAACATATCTTTTTGGATCAAAATGGTCAACATTACACTCTCGATCGGTTGCAATCAGTCGACTGGTTAGCTAAGCTGGTCGACCACTTGGACCAACCGAAAGATCAACCGGATGACCTGGACAACTCTTGTTAGACAAAGTCATTTTGGGTTCGTTTCAACTCCTTTTCGCTCCAAATCAGTTTCTAACTTTAAATAACTCTTTAAAGCACATTTTAAATCAAATAACTAAGATTTGATGATTAAACATGATTTTAAAAATATTTAATCAATTTAAAAAATCAAAACTGGCAAAATCACAAAGTATGCAAAGAATGCTGAAAAGGCCCCGAAAATGGTCACTTTAGGTTCTTTTCATTCCAAATCAATTTCAAACCTTAGAAAACGCTTTTGAATGCATTTTAAACTTCAAATGCCTAAGGTTTGATGCTCATATTTGAGTTTTCAAAAAGATATTCAATTTAGACACAAAAACTGAGTTATGAAGATATGCATGTGAAAGATGATATACCCTAAAGTGCATCAATGCATTCATCTTACATAGATTCCTAAGCTTACAAAATCTTCACTTGATGTTTGAGCTTGGAGTCTTGGTTACTTGTCATTTTGGATTTGAAATATTGGTTCTTTGATTTGAGTGAACTTCACTTCCAAGAGCTTGATCAAATACACCATTTTCATCTTAAAGCTTGGAATATCTTCATATGATGCTTAATCAATTTCAACCTATCACTCAACTCAATTTTAACCATTAGTAACCAATAACCTTGATTTGTTATTATCAAAACCTAAATCAGAGGTACCCTTGGGCTAAGATATATATATTGAGGTAGGTATAATAAAAAAAAATATTTACCATAGAAAACTATCTTAAACTTTTTTAAAGTTAAAAATTACTTATATTGAAATTTATTTTTAAATTATTTATCACCTTTCAAATAAATTTTCAAATTATTTTTAAGATTTATAAAAAAATATTTTATTTGAAGTTTAAAGATTTTATTATGTTGAAATTAATATAACCTTTTTTTTTTTTTTTTTTTTTTTTTGACATCTATCAGAGGGGTGAGTTAAGAATCAGAGCTGAGTTAGATAGCACAAGATGCGGCATATGTGGTTAGTATACGGGTGAGTACAGGATGATGGAGCTTCATAAGAGAAAACTATTGAAGGGTATCAAAACATGCAAGCTTGAGTTCAGCAAATATTATGTGTTTAGGAATCATAACAAGGTGTGGTTCTAGACAACCACACACAAGACAGAGGGGATTCTTGATTATGTTCATACAAACGTTTAGGACCCGCACAGAACATTCGGGAGGTAAAGTGTATATTTGTGAGTTTATCGATGACTACTAACAGAAAGTTTGGGTGTACTTCATGCAACGTAAGTAAAAAACATTCGCCCAATTCAAGATATGGAAAACTGAAGTGGAAAACCAAACAGGGAGGAAGATTAAATGCCTCAGATCAGATAATGGTATAGAGTACACAGACTCAAGGTTCATAGAGTTGTGTAAGGAGCATGGGATTAAGAGGCACTTCATAGTCCAGAAGCCACCATAACATAATGGTGTGGCAAAGAGGATGAATAGATCTATAGCTAAAACTACTCAATGTATTAGATTGAATGCAAGGCAAGAAAAGAAGTTATGGGCAGAGGCAGTGAGTATGGCATGCTACTTGATCAATAGGTCACCAAGGGTAATAGATGGGAAATTCATAGAGAGGTATGGACAAAGCAATGAGGTAGGCTACCTGGGAGGCTAAAGAGTGTCTGATGTCTGTTTCCAGTACACATTGCTATATATTAGGAGAGACTGTGCTTCTGATGTTAAGTCTATACAAATGCATTTTTGGGATATCGTAAAGGCAAAAAGGCTTCAAGCTGTGGAATCTGAAGGCAAACAAGGTGGTGATTAGTAGAGATTTGATTTTTGATAAGGAAGCCATGTTGCAAAATACTCAGAAAGTAGCAGAAGCAGCTCCAAAAAATCATTAGAGTGATGAGTATGTGGTACAGGTGGAGCTAGAGACTTATAATGCAAAGGATGATAATCAGAATGCAGAGAAGGCTAGTACAAAATATTAACAACCCTATAGTATAGCCACAGTGTAGCACCCCTTTCCCGGCCCGACTCGTTTGGCGGGTCCGAACCGAGTCCGGGTTGCTCTAATGTCACTCAATGACCTTATCAAAATCACTTATCAAAAACACACCGTAGCGTTACACTTCAATTGGCATAAAATCCTTTTCAAATATGCGGAAGCGTTTTTAAAGGGGTAAGCCCATTTCATTTCATTCATGTAAAAGTACAATTACTATAAAGGCATATCAAGCCTTTTCAAATGATTTACAAAATAGATATTTAGAGTTGAAATTGTTTTTACAAAATATCAATGTTCAAAAAAGAGATATAGGATGAATGCATATGTCGGAACATACTCCACAATTCTTTCTTTATGACTCGACACTCCTCGATCTTGCTTTTCGCTCCTATTCAATCGGTACCTGCGCATAGATAAAACTACACACTAAGCATTTTCATGCTTAGTGGTTCTATACAATTCCATTCTCGGCTCTTAGCTTTTAAATCAACCATGCGCTTTACTAAACTAACTTTCGTATCTTTTGGATGATCAATGTCAATACAATACATACTTATTTCATATACAATCATTTATGGTTCATTGATCAAATCCAAATATACACTTACATATGCAATAAGCCATTGATAATCAAATCATGTATTTCCTACAATACTTTTATTTCACCAGAATCATGCTTTTCAATCTCCACTTGTCACAATCTCAAATCAATTCAATTTGGTTCTCGCCTCAAATAAATTTAACCTATGTTTTTATATACAGATATTCTGAATCACCTAAGACGGTCCGCCGGGCCGTGTTTCCAAGATAAAACGGTTTTATAACACAGTACGGTTCTCGCTGGCTGTTGATCGGTTATACAAAAATCAATTAGGAATACGACGATACGGTCCAAATTGGCTGCTAATCGGAGTGACACATCAATACAATCATTCGCAGCATCGCTTATTTTGACCCCTATCAGAACACCTATCCTTCATACAAACTAAACGTTATACATTCAATTAAGGGCGTTTCAAATCTTTATAGCAACATACAAAGACAATATGTACATTTAAGAACCGCTCATTTTCAATACACATGCAATTTTCATTTGCAAACATTTCACAATCAATTTCTTCAAATTAGTTAAAACAATTCAATATGCTTTTCTTATGCATTTATAACAAATAGTTCAAATCTTGAAACGAGAATAAGAGAAGATAGAACAAACCAAAATCGTCGTTTTGATTCCGATTTTCGGAATCTCGACTTCAATGCGGGCTTTCCTCCTCATCAGCCCATATTCAAATACAATGACAATTACATATTAGTAGGTTATTCTAGGAGTTTTTTGGTCAGGGTTTATGTCTACCCGATACCCCTTCACTTGCAAAATTTTCTGGGGACACATGAGCCATAATTTGCTCATGCTTCCTCCAATAAAATTTTAGTTCTATGAGTCTATTTTCAGTAGGAATTGGAATCATATCATTTGGATCAACCAAACTCAAGTTACAGCATTTTAATTCCAAACTGGTCAATATGCCTAGCTCACTCAGTTACCTACTGTTATTCCCAATTTCAAGGGTCTTAACTCCATAACTTGGTAATGGTTCCTTCTACTCATTTAAATCTATGGTTCTAAGGTTTCTTCTCCAACTAGAGTCATCAAATTTGGATCACCAAAACTCAAGTTATTGCATTTTACATCCAGACTACTCTAATTTGCAAAGCAGAATCAGACTGTTCTTACACATAGCTCCACTTTGACAAATTTCTGGGCACTTTGAGGTTACAATTTGCATACACTTCCTTCAAGTAAATTATTCCCTAGATCGCCTATTTTCTTGACCCAGAATTTGAATCACTCAATTTGGATGAGTGAAACTCAACTTATGGACAAACACTATAACAATACCCAAAATAAAGCACAACCCATGAGCCACTCCAAGCCTACCTTGCTTCCATATTTGGGAGCCTAGAGCCTCCTAGTCCCTTCTATACTTGTATACCTACTCCCATGGTTCTTTACCAATTGGAATCACTTCATTTGGATGATTATAACTTAATCTATAGCCAAAACAATAACAGGGGTTTTGACAAAATTTTGACAGCATTTCCTTTGAAAACCCTACATTTCCCTTTTACAGACATTACACAAAACCAATCCAACCAACAATACTCTTCAAAACTCAACCCAACACAACCCCAAAACTCATTTACAACCAAAACAAACTCTTTATCCACATTTGGGGTTTTCCTCAACACCAAAATCAAAGATAAAGCTTAGCTTTGTTTTCTTACCTTAGCCTCTTCAAATCTCCACTTCTAAGTTGCTTGATCACAAAGGAGCAAGAAGTGGGAAGAAACCCACCTAGAACTTGATCTTTCCTCAAGTTCCCTCTAGCCTCCTTCTCCTCCCCTTTTCTCCTCTCTCCTTCTCCAAAAACGGGATTGCTCAAGAATGAGCCCCAAAGACTCACATTTTCAGCCTCTATCCTCATTTTGCTGCACGCTGCTCGCCTTCCACACCTATTCTCATTTTCTCATTTTTGGTCTTAAGTCACTTATTTTTCATAAGGCCTTGCTCGCCACAAAAATGCATTCCTTTGACTTAAGCCCCTATTTGTTTTATAGCCTATATTTCATTTTATTTGCAACTTCAACTCTCATATTTACATCTAGACATATAAACTTATTTTTACAATCGAATTTAGGTCCCTATTTTGCACTCTAAATCTAGTTCCCTACACTTGGGTAAATTTCCGGTCCAATCAATTCTCATTTAGCATATAATATTTGCATTTGGGCTCTAGCCATATAATCATTTATTCAATATTCATTTAATAATTCCTAAAAATACCTAAGTTAGTCTAATTTATACTCCCCAATATATATATATATATATATATATATATATATATATATATATATATATATATATATATATAATAATTATAAAAATTCTAGGGTATTTTTGGGGCGTTACACAAGGTGAGAGATAAGCGCACTATCAAGCCGCCTACCAAGTATGGTTTTGAGGATTTGGTTTCTTATGCACTAATCACTAGTAGTGGGGATCCTACTAACTTTCAGGAGGCAATACATAGCCAAGAGAAAGGTAGATGGATGGGTGCTATGGAGGAGGAGATGCAATCTCTACATAAGAACCAAATATGGGAGTTGGTGGAACTTCCTAAAGGAAAGAGGGTTATAAGGTGCGGTGTACAAGAAGAAAGAAGAGGTTTCAAAAAATGAGGGTGGAAAGTTCAAGGCTCTCCTAATAAAGAAAGGGCTTATCACGTAAGCATGGGGTTGACTATGATGAGATTTTTTCCCCCCATGGTCACATACTCTATATCAAGATGCTGTTGAGTTTGGTAGCATATGTTCATATGGAGTTGGAGTTAATGGATGTAAAGACAACTTTCCTTCATGGTGAGTTAGAGGAGACTGTTTACATGTTACAACCAAAAGAGTTCACTCAACATGGACAGGAACGACTTGGTCTTTAAATTGAAGAAATCACTATATGGGTTGAAGCAGTCCCCAAGGCAATGGTACTAAAGATTCGAATCCTATATGATCCGAATTGGCTACAAAAGATGTGAGTATGACTGTTGTGTTTATGTGAAGAGTCTTGATGATGGTTCATCTATTTTTTCTGTTACTTTATGTGGATCATATGTTGATTAAGCCGCAAAGAGGCAGAGTGAGGTCAACAAATTGAAGATTTTATTGAGTGAATTTGGTACAAAGGATTTAGGTATGCCAATAAGATTATCGAGATGGAGATTTGTAAAGAAATAGCTCTAGAAATTATGGTCATTTCCTGCAGTGGCTATGTTAGGAAGGTGTTGAGAGGTTCACCATGGAGAATGCAAAACCAATAAGTACACCTTTGGTGAACCATTTCAGATTGTCTACTACATAGTGCCCAAAGATAGTTGATGATGTACAGGACATGTCAAAGGTCTCATATGCAAGTTCAATGGGATGCTTGATGTATGCTATGGTTTGTACAAGACCAGATTTGGAACCGACTGTTAGTACAATAAGCAAATTTCTATCGAACCCAAGATGATCGCATTAGGATGCAGTTAAGTAGATCTTTAGATACTTGAGGGAGACTACAAACTATGCCATCATGTTCAGTAGACAACATAGTGATCCTTTAGTCGAGGATATGTAGATGTTGATTATGCAAGGGATTTTGATGATAAGAGGTCTACCATGTCACGCGGTTCACCTTAGGCGTAATACCTATTTGTTGGTCTACAAATACCTCCTAGTTGCATTTTCATTCACTACTAAGTCGGAGTATATATGTGTACTAAGTTGCCAAGGGAAGCATTGTGGCTTCATAGAGATTGAGTTTGATAGATTTGATAGCTTAAAAAGCGTGTTTAGTCGCATTGCGGACAGCCGAGTGCCATCTTTTTTGCAAAGAACCAAGTGTATCATGCAAGGACCAAATACAAAAAAGTTCAAGCACTACTTGGACTTTATTAACATATCTAAATGTTAGATGAGAGATGCCTCAACCTATTGGCCCAGGTGGAGTCTTCAAGCCATGGAGGTGGATATTTGCTATGCATCGACGGGCATGTGGCTCATATCGAGGCTAGAGTGGGCTTCTGAAAATGCCTTCACTCCACTCCGCTAGGCATTTTCCCAATGCATAATCTTTTGTCAAGTAGAGGGGGTAGGGGGACGAATAACAAGTTAGAGACACGGGGCAAAGGCCCCAGCAGACGGTACAGAGCATCAAAGCAGGCATTTTTATAATTTGGTCATATCCAGGGTTATTATAAATATCCTCATATGTAACCCTATTTGAATATAGTGAAAAGTTTAAGTTGTCGTTCCCGTGGATGTAGGCACATTGTCGAACCACGTATAATTTGTGTGCATTCTTCTTGTTTTCCTTCTCTAATTCTTATCACCATTGTTGCATGATTCACAACAACAAACTTGGACCCAGAGCATGATTTTTTCTAATGGAACTTGTTACGGGATCTCATTACTGTTGATCCGATTGAGAAGCAAAATGTTTTGTTCCAATGACCAAGGACCATTTTTCAGAGGTATCTGGAGGTCAAGTTCATGATAAAAACGAAAGAGATGGTGATCCCTACCTATATCTTTAACTGTAATCCCACAAACAAGCCTCCAAGCAAAGGCTATTGTCGAATGCATATAATTGAATTTGACCTATTTATCCGCAAGGAAGAGACCCACCAAGAAAAGTTTAAACTCCCCCTCGACAACACGTAGTGCTCCATTATTGATTTTTAGAAGTTAACCCTCTAGAACCTCTTTTAGAAGTTCTATAAGCCCATAAGGTCTCAAATAAAATTATGTGCCAATCTCTAGGATTATTCTCCAGCATCTTCTCCAAGATGCTTACTGAGACCTTATTAAAGCTCGCCTACCCATTTTCTTGGGTGAAGAAAAAGGGAGTGGATCTCGATGAGTTGAATGTCATAGTCCTTAGCAAATAAGTCATCTCATCCCCAGTTGAAATAATGCAGCCTCGTAAGTCAGAATGGATCGAGAATTCCAAATCTATGAATGATCTGCTCCTTGATGAATTGGATCACATCCTTCTGCTCTACCTTCTTCAAGGGTACTGCCTCCACCCATTTAGTGAAGTAGTCTATAGCAACTAAGATGAAGTTATGTCTCTTTGATAAAGCTGTGTAGATTTTCCTAATTAAGTTCATGGCCCATCCTTTAAAAGGCCATGGTTTCACAATTGAGTGAAGTTCCACAACAGGTATCCTTTGTATGCTTCCATACTTTTGCCATTGTTGGCAGCCCTTTGAGTAATTGATATAGTCACTTAAGATTATTGGCCAAAAATAGCCATGTCTCCCAATCACCCATCGTGATTTTTATCTAGCTTCACGGGCTTCAGCCAAACCCTTCCACGGACTTGCTTCATCACTTCCATGTCAAGCCAGAATGATAGGCATCCTCGAGCAAAGACTCCATCAGTCCAGCCTGCAATTCCCCTTCCAATAAGACGAAATTCTATGATTGAGCTTCTTCACCCTAATAGGGGACCAACTCTGGTTAGGGTCTTCTAAATACTGATCTTAATTTTCCAATCTCCGTAACATTCGCATTTGTACTGACGACTTCTAATATGATTTGTAAAACCCAAGAAAAATCAATTTTTTCTTAAAAATGACAAAATGGTAATTTGTTGATATAGTACAAGTTGAAAACCTGGAAATTTTCTAGATCTCGGATGACAAAACGAACCTCACCATTGAATTGTCATAAATCTAGTTACCTTATTAAATTTTTTATAATTCCAAGATAGCTCAATTTTGAGTTTTTCAGTGGTGACAGTGTCTAGTTGTTCCAAAGTAGATTTTTACGAAAATCTCAAAAGTTGGGAAATAACTTAAGTTAAGTTCATAGAAAATATGATTTGAACTTGAAATGAGACGAAATGAATCTCTTCGAGCCATAATCGAACCCGAGCAGGTGTAGACAAGTGGCGCGACGTGAGCCATGCACGACTTAAGTTGTAAGACAAAAACTTGGGGCAAGAAAGGACTTCATTTTCCTCGTCAGTTCATGCGAGTGAGAAGAGAGAAAGAGAGCCAAGAGCCTACAATCTACTTCGGATTCGCTGATCGAAGTTTGTCGGGCCAAGAACGAAAGTTCATCACATCGACGAGGGCTATGCGTGGGTATTGAAAACGCGAGATTTCGCCGAGGATCCAAATAAGGAGTTCAGGAAATCAAAGGTTTCGGGTTTGGGAAGTGTCCACGAGGCTTCCTAGGGTTTCTTCTACGCTCCAAGAGGTATGGATTCTTCCTACCTTATTTTATTTTCCATTTTTGCGTTGGAAATGGTCGGATGTCGAGTTCCCGTTGTATGTCCCCACCTAGCGAGGCTCATGAGGCTTCCCAAGAAGAGGTCTCGCCAGGCGAAGGGGTCCGCCTAGGAGAGTGGAATGGCACCCAGGCGAGCCCGAGTGACGTGTCCTAGGAGCTTTCTATGGTCCGCCCAGGCGCAGGGCTTGCTTGCCTAGGCGAACCACTCCGCCAGCGAGCCTCCGTGACTATGTGGGAGGCCTATGTTTATGGCTTGTTTGGGTCATTTTCGCCCGATTTGTAAAGATTATTCAGGCCGTTTTTAGCCATCAGATGACTTGTTTGAGACTATCATTGCTTGACTAAGGAGTGACATGTTTGGATGTCAATATGTGTGTTCTAATGTATTGACATTTGATGAATTTCTATGTGCAAATGGCCATTACATGACTTAATTACATGTGTGTCATTGCTTGAACATAGAAAATAATAGTATGTTGTGTGTTGATGTTGATATATGCGTGCATAATATATTGACATTAATGAAATGATGTGGAAGTCATATGTAGGTGATGTGATTTGTCCATGACACCTGGTGAGTGTTGTGGATTATGTTATCCATGTAGCATTCATTATACATGTGGCTTGATATTACATGCAATGGTGCATTACATTGCATATGCATGGGGACATTGCATATGCATAGGGACATCGAATTGAATGGGTGTGAGTGTATGGCTGAAAATCAACATTGTGTTTGGTGATTGATTAGGTGGGTTCGGTCAAGTTAGACGAAGTCTAACAAAATCACACGATTGAATAAAGTAGGTAAAGAAACTTATGTTAGGTAATAGCAAGTGTAATAGATATACCGGGTGAAAGACCCGTATTTGTGGTTAGACATAACTAGAAACCCGTGAAAGTGTTTAGGCGTTATGGCCAGGTGTGACACCAAAAATTGGCCGCTCACAAAGACATACATGAGTTTTGTATATAAATGATCATTAAGTAAAATATCCAAAAAGCTTTTGGTTTGGAAGCAATGAATTTGTTTTAAAATGGATTATTGGATGTAACTTAAATGATGGATTTTATCACGCATGGAAGGCTTCTGCATTGTGTGATGACAGAGTCGATAAAGACGGTGATGAGCCAAGAACTCTGTGGCATGGTACATGATTGAGTCTCATCTCATTTCATGGGCATGGCATGTAGGATTCCAGTAAAAGCTGCATGTTTACTTGGAATATGAATGTGAATTCATGAACACTTACTATCAGACAAGACTTGTGTAGTGAGCCTCTCGAAGAAATATTCTTAATTCCGCGTGGCTCACCCTTGATGGGAAAACATTTTAGGTGCAGGGTGTACACCGATGGACGACGCTCATTCGAGACCGTAATCGTGAAGAAGGCCAACATGTGGCTTTGATAAATCCTTTTGTAAAAACTTTAGAACAATCTAGTTCTGATATGTAATAATGGAAAAAGAGTAGTTATCGAACTCTTACAGACTGTTTTAAATGTAATTTCGCATATATTTAACTTAAATATGGATAAATGGATCCCGGTGAATGGGACCTAATGAGGTGGTATCGAGTTATTCGATATCCACAAGTATTTGATACCAAATTGGTATCAAAGCTTAGGTATATGATTGGTTTAAGGTAGTATCACAAAGTTGAGGGTCAGTCAATCCGACCCCGGTTTGTGGGCGTCACATGATTCCCTTTCAACGAGGGTGATTCTTCTTCCATCGCCAATGTTTATGAGTCAATTCTTCACTCATCTTCACACCTAAAGCTACTTGTGCTATCAATATCTGCTTCCTAATTAGATTCCCTAGGCACGTATTCAAAATCCACGGAATGGAAAGAATCTAACAATTGAGTGGATGCAGTATAATATGGAGCTAGTAATAAGTCACATTTCTATATTCCCCTCGTTAGTCGGCTAATTAATGGGAGTCCCCAATGATAAGTACCTCTTGTTTTTCAAGTTCCAACAAAATCTCCAAACCGATCACTAAAGCCTCATATTCAGCTTTATTATTGGTGCACTTGAAGGCCAAGTTGAAAGATAAGGTAGTCTTTATCCATTTTGGTGAGATGATTACTATCCCAGCTCCAACGGAATTCTCTGTGCTAGAGATATCAAACTTAAGGAACCTAAGACCGCCACTATATATCCCTAATTCCACATCCTTTTGGTTTGATTTCTAATGAAGGATGTCAACTCCTAGAAAGTTATTAAAGCTTGCCCTCGACCCGATTTCTATGGAAAATACTAAGGTGAACTCGACAAATAACTACTTCCCGATTCATTCTAATGATTATGTTGTAATTAGCATGTATTTCATCAAGTCGGTTTGGGAGATCACATACACTTGAGACTTGATCAAGTAATGTCTCAATTTTATACATGCAAAGTATAAGGTCAAACACAACTTCTCAATGGGTGTATACGTTGTTTCTGTTGAATTTAGGACCCTACTCAAATAGTAAACAACCTGCTCATGGCGTTTAGCATTATTTTGTGCCATAAGGCATCCTATAGACTCTTTTGCAGCTAATAGATAGAGTTTGAGTTATCGACCCCTCAGAGGTGGCATTAAAACAGGGGGCTTAGAAAGGTAGTCTTTGATTCCATCAAAAGCTACCTGGGTGTTGTTCATCCCATTTAAACTTCTCCACTACTTTCAGCTTGATTAGGTCAGAGAATACCTTAGTCTTCCCTATCAGATTAGAGATGAACCTCCTTAAATAGTTCACCTGACCTAAGAACTTTTGAAGTTCTTTCTTATTTTGAGGAGCCTTGGCTGAAATGATGGCCTTGGCTTTGTTTTGATCCACTTCCACTCCTCTTTAATGAACCAGAACCTTAAAAAAATTCAGCTTGAACTCCAAAAGCACATTTGAGTGGATTGAGTTTTAGTTGATGGAGTCTCATCATTTCAAAAGCCTTAATGATTCATATGTTCAGCGGCCATTAGGATTTAACCACAATGTCATCGCTATAAATCTCCATGTAGGCTTCCAACATATCATGAAAGATGCAGTATTCATTACCCTTTGCAGTCGCACCTGCTCTCAAACCAAAGGGCATGACCACCATTGTTGGTGACTTTTCTTCTTTGTAAAGTGAGCACACTGGAATTTGTTTTAGCTATTGGATATCTTGCCAAAGACTAGCTAAGTCCCTAGAAATAACACTAAAAAATTGTTGGTCATATCAAAGTTGATACTTTTTTTCTTACTACTAACTACTTAATTTCAACTTGGTCTCTCCTACTACAAGTGCCCAGGTCAACAAGTAATAAAATAAATTTTTAAGTCCGGATATCTTACCCACATGGATCATGAGACAAATTCATAGATCAAGTACTCAAATTACTCAAATTCATAGATCAAGTACTCAAATTACTTTTGTTAGTTTTTGTTAATTACTCAAGATCGTCAATCTGTAATTTCAATTAGAATAATCTCTTCCAAGACAGGAACAAATTATTCCACCCAATTGAGATGGAACCTTTAAGTATTAAACTGATAATCCATCAGGTTATCCTTATGCCTTGGGAACACACTTCTGTTGTTACCCAAAAGGGAACCTTAAAGTCAAATGTTAGAACAAAGCATGTGATTTCTCAATTTGATATTTGAAGTACATTAGTTCTAGGAGTATCAATTTATCATACCCTTCGGATACTGCTCTTCGATCTTTGGAACTCCCTTCTGCTATCATTAGAAGGTATCCTAGAAAACAAAGCGTAGAACAACTCTTATGGGTATACTAAATTGATACTTAGAACAACTCACTTATAGAATAATACCAATTAGATATATTCAACCTTCAACCCACAATTTACATTAAGATTCTGAAAACATAACAATCATATCACAAATCCCTTCCCAGAGGAAGCTTAGCCTTCCATCATTGGATTACACATAACAACATCTAGTTGTTTAAGCAAATTCATTGAAATTATAATCAAGAAAATGAAGAAAAATAATTCAAACTATTTATTCAAATTTTCTTCAAGTTCAAACAGTAATAGAGCTTAAAATTCAAAGATCAAAGCTCAA
This sequence comes from Tetrastigma voinierianum, assembly GCA_016808115.1. NCBI lineage: Eukaryota > Viridiplantae > Streptophyta > Magnoliopsida > Vitales > Vitaceae > Tetrastigma > Tetrastigma voinierianum. The sequence goes on along the minus strand of JAEQBH010009693.1, from coordinate 78,957 downwards.
TATCTCAACTCAAATCTACTACTCTAATGAAAATTAAAGAAAAAGAAAGAAAGAAAAAAAAATGAAAAATATGTACAAAAGCTTCCTTTACTCTTCTTCCTCTTCTCAGCCCTCTGTATCCTTGTATCCTCCCCTCCTTCTTTTTGTGCCCTATCTCTTTCTATTTATAGTCCAATTGTTGTTGGACCGGAATTCTAGGCAGATTTTGTGGATTTTAATATGTCTAATCGATAGGTTGTCACGATAATTGAGCAAACAGTCACGACAATTGTTACTACCAAATTTGTCTTCAGCTTTGTCCTGGTGTTGTCGCAACATTTTGCTGCTATTCTCAAACTGTTTACTTCTTCAATATTTGTCGTGACATTTCTTCTACGCTTGTCTTCATAATTTGTTGAGACAATTCTTAATGTTCAACTGTTGATCTCTAGAAAAATTGTCGCGACAATGGCTTCTAATTTGTGTCTTCCACATTGTCGTCAGGTTTTCGTGACAATTCTGCTTGACATTCCCCTTTTGATAATTGTCTCGACAAAATGTTAAATTGTCGCGACAACTTTTTGTTGCCTTCTAGGGATTCTTCTCAATTTTGTCGCAACAAAAGTTAGAATGTCGCAACAATTTTTCTAGCCTTTGCCTTTAGTTTTGTCGCAACAATTATTGAGATGTCGCGATAATTTTTCTTCCTTCCTTGGTCTTTTCAGTTGGTTTTCTTCCTCTTTTTTCTTCTTTTGATCTTGTTTCCTATAAAACAATAATTTTGGTGAAGATTCCATAATTTTGCATTAAAATAAGTATTGAGCTCTTAATTATGCACAAAAAAATGGACTTAAAGCTAGATGAGTTTTAGACTCATCAACCATTCAAATGTTCCTAAGGAGCTAAGACATCTGAAGGCAGTCTTAGATATATCATCAACGGCTATTAGGATTTTGTTATACTCAAAGAAACCATCCATGAAGGACAATAATTCATTATTTGCAATGGAGTCAAATAACATGTCAGCAATAGGCTTTACATACATGTCTTTAAGAGTAGCAACATTTAAATCCCTAAAGTCTACACAAACTCTAAGCTTCCCATTCTTCATCATTAGAGGAATAATATTTTCCAACCACTGCACGTACCTTGCAGGTCTGATGAATTTTTCCTTCAAAAGCTTCTCAATCTCCTCATTCACCTTCAACTCTACCTCCTTAGACATTTTTTTGGGTGGTTGCTAAAAGGGGTGGAACTCTGACTTGTTAGGCAAGCGGTGTTCCACCAAGCTTCTACCCAACCTTGACATCTCATCATAATTCCAAGAAAACCAGTCTTCGAAATTATGTAGTATTGCAATAATCCCTTCCTTCAAGTCAGAAGGCACTAAGGAACTAATATAAGTAATCCCCTATCTCTCCACAAAGGTCGAGGTTCACTTCCTTCCATAAGGTCTGTACTTGAGGCTATGGTCTTCAACTTCTAGGAGGGCTTGCTCTAAACTGCAACTGTATTTATTCAACTTCTTCATACATCTCTCAAAAATCATCTCAAATTTCGATAAGTGTCTTGGAAGGTGCCTTCTTAAATCCTTTCCACAATTCCTGTCGATTTTCATTTTGAATAATATGGTAGTTACAAATACCTTTTCCCGAGTAATCAACATCATCGATCTCCTCGATGATCGACCACCCATCGGCCTCGTAAGGGGCCTACAAATTCCCCTTTAGGAGTTTGGTCACCTCATTTTGGATTTCCATAGAGCCCTTTGAGTTCATGTTTGCTTTCTTTGGGACCCCATCTTTCCTTCTGCTAGTGAACTTGATCGGACCGAATTCTTGATCATAATACCTCGCTTCCACATAGCTTGTAGCCGCCATGAAAAGCTACTTATATGCCCGCACCAACTCTACTTTGTTACCCTTCTAAAACAGTAAGAAATGGTGAAGAGAGGATGTCACACACCGGTTGGCATGAATCCAGTCCCTCCCTAGCAAAATGTTGTAATTTGTAGTGGAGTCTATCACAAAGAAGGCAAATAATGAAGTTTTACTACCAATGGTGATATCTATAGGTAGTATCCCCAGGGTCTTGGATCCTTCTCTAGTAAAGGCAAACACAACCACCTCTATTTCTATTAGATCACTAATTCTCCTTCCTAAAGCTCTCAACAAACTCAATGGCATTTACACAATCATCTTATATTCATCAAGACCTTGATATCACCGCTTATCGAGATGCGCCTTTGTACGTGACAAAGGCTTTGTATGTGCTCATCATTTCCACAAAGGTTTTCTCAAGTATCACCTTCTAGGGTATGCATTCTTCAGAGAATTTATGACATCCCACTGCGGGTCTCTATCTTCCTCTGTCATTGTGGTGCTTCCTTCTACCTCCATTAGGTCTTCCTCACCTCTTTTTTACTTGGAAGATAGTTGGCAATGTTAAAAACAAAGGAACAATTTAAAGAAATAGGATTTCAATTGTTAATAAGGCCTTGAGTCCATTACTCATTCTACAATTCACTATCGACTAAACATCCCTCCGTAGCTTCTCCAAACTTTGATTTTTCCAAGCTAGGAACCATTCCTTCCTTCACTTTCTCTAATTCCATGGCCTTCTCCAAGAGTGTTTTATTGGGTACATCAATGAGCTGCCTTTGATCAGCTGCTATTTGCCTTTGCATCCTCCTCTTCTAAGTCCTGGAAAGCCTTTAGGGAAATTTTTTGTGTTGTACCACATGCCACCTTTGACCAGGAGAAACCCTAGGAGGAATGATACACCTCACATACCTTTCCATCTCTACAACCCTCTCCTTTGAAAAAACAAGTTTGTTTCCCACCATATCTTTTGGAGAAGTGAATTTGTCCCTAGGAGAAATCATTTTGTACCTTGGAGAACTGGGTCCACCTCCTAGAAAAATGAGCTCAACTAGAGGAACATGTCTTTCCCCTACCAGCTCCCTTGGAGAAGTGAAGTTGTCTACAATCTTCTCTCTTGGGGAAAAGAATCTACCCTTTAGAGGAGTGATTCTATCCTCCGCGCAAACCTTCTACTTCTCTAGAGGAACAACCCTACCCCCAACCAATTCCTGAAACGCTCTAACTCTCTTCCTGGAAAACAGTTTGTTTTGCCTCTTTCTTGGAACAAGAATCCTCTTTACAACTTTGTTTAGAGGAGTGAACTTACCCCTTGGGGAAAAGGCTCAGTTTCTTGAGGAACATTCTCCGAACCTACCTACATCATCTCTCTCTCGAACCTACGCTCATCATCTCTCCTCGGGAGCGCTGAACTCACTCCCGTGAGGGGTGGACTTCTATAGCCATCACTCTGGGAAGAACGAACCTATCTCCTGAGGATTTCATCTTGCCTTTTGAGGAAAGTCTCCTTTCCTTAGAGAATCAGTTATGCTGCTCTATTCCCTGTTGTATCCCCTTCACTGAATTTCTCTTTGATGGAGGATCTATACAAACTACAAACCACTCATTTTTCAACTTATCAACACGAAGTAGACAATATTTAGGGACCCATGCCTTTCTTAAAGAGATTTTTCCCGCCTTCTTAGATTCTATCAATGGATCTTGTAATGAAGCAAGCGTTGCTGATGTAGGCCACGCGGGAAAAGATCCTTATCGATTGCCATAGCTCTTTTGTCAGGAACTGAGTATCCTCGTTGATCAGCATCCATGACATTTCTAAAACCAACATGCATTAGTAGTGTGGTTCCATGAATTGTGGTACTTACAGGAAGCCTTTCCCCTTAGTTCATCCTTATTGTGGATCTGGTGGTCTTTAGGGAAGGTAATGAATTTTTCTTTCCCTAGGAAATCAACATTTCCTCTATCTCGCTCTCCTCAAAAGTATATCGACTCAGGTACCAACAATTTGTGCCTTCTTCCACAAATCAAGTGCCTTTTCTACTAAAAGAGGACAGATGAATGTCCTTGTACCTCCTGGTTCACCTCTTGATAATAGGTCTCATGTGAATTTCTTCCTCCGTAACCCTTGCCTTATATTCTCACTTTAGCCGCAAGTTCATAAAATCTCTAAATTTACACTCACCTTTTTCTCAACCCACGTCCAAACCCTTTCTGACAATTTTCACGTACTTTGTCTTTGGAAGATGGATCTTGTATCTGTTTCTCATATTCTTAAACCAGGAGATAAAAAAATGAGCGATCTCCCCATTTCTTTGAGTCACTCTAGATAATTCTGCAATGCACACTTTAGGCTTAGCCCTAAAGAACTGAGTATGGAACTGCCTTTCCATCTCCTACCAACTTCAAATGGAGTTTCTTGGCACGTTGTATACCAAGTGAATGTTGCCCTTGTCAAAGAGTTAAGAAACCGTCTAAGCTTGAAATGATATAAATTCTCGTAGTTAGCCAACTCCCCACATTGCACAATGAATTTAGCAACATGCTCCAAGGTGGATGGGCCATCTTCTCTAGAGAACAAGGAGAAATCAGGGATCCTATACCCCCTTGGGTTGGGGTTCTCCCTGTTTATCGTTTCTGGATATGGTTTGTAGAACTGTGTGGCCAATTTGCTCGAGGCTCAGCCCATATAACTCTTAGACGCTCCATCGCTTCAATCTAGTACTAAGGCCGTCGCCTAAAAAGGCTATTGAGAAACTTGTTGTCCCCTGTTTCCATTCACTCTTATAGGCGGCTGCATGATGCCCCCTAGGCCTCCATTGAAAGAAAAACGTCCTTCATATGCTCCAGGTTGTGTAAGTGGATTAGTTTTAGCAAATATCTTCTGAGGGGTTGTGGCTCTAACTGCATTAGGTCTTTCCCTTGGTATGTTCTCCATGCTCACCCTCCTATGGGAGGAAGGCATTCAGCCTCCGCTTGCATAGGTGAGTGGTGAAATTCACTAGCTTCTCAGGCTCCCTGCACGTTGTCCTCGTGATCTTCGTTAGAAATTTCATTTCAAAGCTTAGAAGCAACTTCCCGCCTTGGTTGTCCCTTTCTAAGGTTCTCTAAGATGGCTTGAGATTATTGTTTCATTTCTTCCATAAAGGCAAATATGATCATTCACTACTTTATTTCTCAGATGAGAGCTTGAAATTCTTTAAATTATTAGAAAAAGAATATGCACATTCACATTACCTCCGCACCTCTTCCGGTCCACTTGTTCAATGGGGAGTCGTTGGATGATTCTTCATCACGACTTAACAATTATCAGTTTTCATCCGCTCCACAGTTAACTCTTCCCTTCCTACGGCTTCTATAAGATCGCATCCCGAACAGAAAGACTCTACAATTGTCTTACTTCTAATTTTCGTGGCATTCTTTCACAAAAATGGGTCCCATCGAAATAAGCAAAAATATGTTTCAAGGGATTTAATGAATTCACCAAAACATACAAAAATCACATAAATAGGTGAATGTGCTAGCGTACTAGGAAATTTTAGTATTTCCAAACTGAAACTGTACCAAAATCTAACTTCTGCTCAAATGAAAAATGGATACCCTAGTTCCATTTACAGTTTCCCATAATTTAAGCAGAAAAACACCTTGAAAAATAGATTGCATATACTAAATTAAAAGCTAAGAGGAAATTTAATGGGCTAGCTTGAAAAATAGCGGATTTCATTATAGAATTGGATTAAAAATCAAACGTTAAAGTAAGAAAGTTTTGAAATAACAAATTGCTTGGAAAAAAAACATATAAAACTAATCAAGGAATCTGGAAAAGATGGTTGCTAAACTTGTAGAAATGTTGAAATGCTCTTATTTCGATTTGATTCTTGCTGATGATCTCCCAAAATTGGTGTTGAGTCCTCCTTTTATAGGCATTTCTGAGTAACTACACTAATCTACTTTATCTAATAACTGTCCATGTCTCCACTAAGGAGTCTTGCTCCCCAATTAATTTTCCACCACTACCTACGTCTTCTATCATGTCATGACTTGGAAAAAAAGTCTCCTCCATCTTTTGCCTTTGAGACAAAATCTCAATATTCTCTATTGATAGCTTTGACAAATTTTCTAAAAATTCTCGAAATATCCATGGACCTTTTCATGAGCTGGTTCTCATGTAATGATCATCGATTGGTCGTCGCACGGCCCAGTTTGACATATTTGTGATCGTGTCTATTCCACTATTATTTGAGCCCAAAAATTATTTCCTTTTAGCTACAACATCTTCTAAACAAGGATAAGAAAGATATGGAGAACACGTTTGTTTCTCTTTTTTCTAAACAAACACGAAGAACATAATAAAACAATAAAATTATGTTACCTATATATTCAAAATTTGTTCTCGTTTCTGTTTTTAAAAACTACTTTCTCTTCTCAAAAAAAAGTATTTTTTGTTTTAAGAATATAATTTTATTCTTTTGTATACCTTAATATTATTATTTTTTAGATTTTTGTTATATCTACTGTATGGAAACCATACATTAGTTTGATTTTTTCTTTCCCAGTCATATGTACTCAGCCTGAGATCATTGCAAATTTAAATAAAGGAAGCAATGCTCATTTTATTTAACCTAAAACCATATTATTCATAAAATAACTATATTTAGGCATGTTTTAATATTTGAAATTATTTCTTTTATACTACTGAACAAGGATAAGAAAATAAGTGGAAAACAATGAGCTTGTTTCTCTTTTTCATAAAAAAACATGAAAACATTAAAAAAGATCATTAAATATGGATAATAATAAAATAATGTGTTCTCATTTCTTAATAAAATTATTTTATATTCTCAAAATTAAAATAAATTAGGAAAACAGGGAGAACACGTTTTTTTTTATTTAAATTTAGTATTTTTTTTTTGTACTCTTTTTGTTATGTTTTTCAAAAAAAAAAAAAAATCAAACATATACCTTGTTCTCTTTATTTTTGAAAGAAAAGAAAACAGCTTTTGAAACATGAACGATGAGACTGTTCTTAAATTTATTTTTTCAGCACAAAAGCATCATTATATATATCCTTCAAAAAAACAAACAAACAATACAAATATCATATTGGGTTGATGATTCCAAAATGGGTAGAGAGATACCAGGACTCATCATACTGTTTGCTGCCGACAGAAATTGATCAACTTTTTCCTTTTCGTCAGTTTCCCAAATAAAAATTAAAACCAACTAACAATGTAAGAAAAGAATAATAAAAATTAAAACCAACTCACAATGTAAGAAAAGAATAATAAAAATTTCTTTAAAAAAAAAAAAAAAAAGGAGACTTTTCAACAGCAGGAGGGGGGAGTGGTAACTGGTCACTAAATTGTGGGTTGAAAAGTCGGCCGTGTGGGCCACGGCCATAGGGTTCCGCAACACGTGCCCCACGTACCCATTCCCCATCATTAAATGCACTGACACAATTTACTTCTATATATATATATATATATATAACAAGTGGAGGTTGTCTTTGCGTAAAAAGATAAATGGTTGAATTATTTGTCTACCAGGCTTACAGTTATCATAGTTCATAAAGTATAACGGTTCCTAATAACTTTTAAAATCAAATCAAAATTTGTAATATTTTTCAAGAAAGTTTAATGATCAAATGATGAAATTTATAATATAAATATATTTGTTAGTTAATAATTTATTTATTTTCTTTTAGAAATATAATGGCGACGCACATTTTAAATTCTTAAAATGATTTTTAAACACCTTTGATTGACAATATAATTAAATTAAAAGTATTTTTTTTTAATTGAACTCGCAACGAAGGGCGGAGCAGGCGAGAAAATACCCTGAATTTTTCTTTTTAAAAAAATCCTCCTTTTAATTAAGGTGGTTAAAAAGAAAATCCTCTTTTTGCAACCCCCACAACAATTAGTGAATCACATAACCAACTTTTTTTTTTGAACCGTGAACGTTTTGAACGAGTTTTCGTATAATTTGACTAATCCTATGAAAACTTAAAATTAAAAGTGGAGTAAAAACTCCAAAATTCTTAAAATTAACAATCAGGTAAGAACTTAAAATTAAAAATCAAGTAAAACCTTCAATAATACTAAAGTTAACAATCAGGTAGAAACTCCTAATTGAACCATAATCACTTATATAACTTAGTTTTATCTCCTTCTTAGTGACCTTAATAATCCTAAAGTTAATAATTAAGTAAAATTTTAAAATTAAAATCGAGTAGCTCAATAATCCTAAAATTAACAATCAAGTAGAACCTCATGCTTGAGCCATAACCACTTATATCACTTAGTTTTATCTCCCTTCATATTGAATCCTTCCTTGCTCGAAGCCCTTGTTCCAACATTATCTATACTTGATACCTAAAGACATTGTAATAGACCCCCACCCATCATGATTTCTTCACTTCTTAGTCACCAAATTTTGATTTAAATATACTAAGATCATTAGTCAAATAGTACTCAAGAAACATTACATCCCTTGTTTTCTATGATAATTCATATCCTTATATTATTACCCTCAACCATTTATATTGACCATCTCAATCATCAAACTTTGATTTAAATATACTAAAATCATTCGTCAAGTACTCAAGAAACATTACATCTCTTGTTTTAATGACAACTACGATAATTCATAGCCTTATATTATTACCCTCAATAATTTATATTCCATTTATATTGACCATCCAAATATCAAATTTGATTTAAATATACTGCAATAATTCCGCCAAGTACTCAAAAACATTACATCCTCTTGTTTTAATGACAACTACGATAATTCATAGTCTTATATTATTCCCTCATCCATTTATATTGACCATCTCAGTCATCAAATTTTGATTTAAATATACTAAAATCATTGGTCAAGTACTCAAGAAACATTACATCCCTTGTTTTAATTAATGACAACTACGATAATTCATAGCCTATATTGTCAATCTCAACCATTATATTGACCATCTCACATCAAATTTTGATTTAAATAGCATCAAAATCATTCACATAATTCAAAGAATATTGTTATCTCTCTTGAGTTTTACTGATAACCATTGATAATTCATAGTTTATATTATTTACTTCTCAATCATTTTATTATCTATATTATCCCAATCTAATATTAGTACCAAGATAAGTTCCATGACTTAGGTTTTTATATAATCTAATTCCAACATCGTCAATCTAGATCTTTAAAAGTTAAAATAAGATAAATATATTTGTAAGATGTTAAAATGACCAGAGAATTTCGTACATGCCACCAATCTATCACCATCAAATTGTAGTTAATATACTCGAACATGGCGTTTGTGGTTAAACCTAATTTATTCCTCGAAGGGCACAAACTAATACTCTTATTCATGTTGGGTTTGTGAGCCTCTCTTACATAAAATCTTTTTATTGGATCAACTTTCTTTTCTAAAATTTAAAATTAATTTTAAATCAAATAATTAAAATGTCGATACATGTTTGGATATTACTTATTATATTATAATAGAAATATATGTTATTTATGATTAATTTTTTGTGTTATGGTTAATTACATAAATGGTGTCTCAACTTTTCAATTTTTTCTATTTCGATGTCTTAACTTTATTTTTTTCAATCAAGTATTTAAACTTTTTTATTTTGGTGTCTCAACTTTATTTTTGTTCAATCAAGTGTCTAAATTTTTTTCTATTTTACTGTCTCAACTTAATTTTTGTTCAATCAAGTATCTAAACTTTTTTATTTTTTATATTTTGGTTTCTCAACTTTATTTTTGTTTAATCAAGTTGTAGACACCGACAACATTTAATGAGTGATAAAGGAAAGGTATAAATATATCTCTGCCAAGATCATGCAAAAAAAAATATCATCATAATGATAACAAAGCAATCTACGTCCATATGATGTTAATCAAATACCATCTCTCCTAATCAAGATCAAACAGAAGAGGTGAAATGATTTGAAGGTCTTGACTAACTCAAATATGATTTACTATCAATAGATCATCACCAAACAGAAAAATCCAATATAAGAGTTAATGTTTGGTGTTTATAGCAATGATTCTACCACAATTAGAATAAAGAACTGGTGTTAATACGACTGATGATATTAATAACAATATAAGAGTTTAGATGCAAAAGTATAATTTCGCCAATGACGATGGATACACGCAATCATCATAAACTGTTTGAGCAAACGTTACCTCAATTGAAAGGACGTTAACTCATCAACATAGGGAATTGTGCGGTAGAACCATATCAACACTCTCATAATCATCTATCTCGTCTAGAAAGCACATAGTCAAACAATAGATCGCATAGGGGGGGAGGGGTAATCAAGATAGTAAAAGAAGAGCCAGGAGCTCCATCACTCAAATGAAGCTGTGAAACAACCTACTTCAGCTTTGCATGTTGAATGTCTGTAAGCTCATCAATCAATCCCTTTAGATGCAATAGTGGCTCTAAATCTTTCACAAAATAGTCGATCAATCTCGAACTATAACTAAAAATTTGATAGTCAAAAGGAATGTGATGAAGCTGAGATCCGGCCTCTCCCTCTCCTCACAGACTCCGCCCATAGAAAATCTACCTCTACATGTACAAATCTCAAGCTAAAGGATGGGCCATGGTATGGTCTAAAAGCATGATAAACTCACTACAACCATGTTGATGACACTCGAAATCCAAACCATGCAATATACGACATACCCCTCATCATGTCCTGAACAATAGAGCTGCTATTCTAATCAAATGACATGGGTACAAATCTATAACAATCCTCCAACTCCATAGTCTAAACATCATCAAAGGTGAATTCGATTAAAACAAATCATCATCTCTATGACCAATGTCCAAGGCGATCAAATTTCAAAAGTCAGCTCGATCCCCCAGGACTAAATAATCACTCAACCATCATGAATGAACTGAGTATCATCCTATGCTCGAATATGTGGAGTCTGATGTCTCTCGATCCTTTAACTGAGGCCAAGTGTCACGCCCCTACCCCCGCCTAAGCAAAGAGAGGGGGCGCGACATGGACTCCAGACTCTTAACATGCTTTCTAACATCATGGCCCATTTCATATAAATCCATATGGAAATAAACTTGAAGACTACCACCGTAGCGGTGTTTAAACCGCTCTTATACATATTCCCCGAGCCTCTTTTCTCAGACTTATACAAATCCACTATTACAAAACTTTACATTTACATTACAAACCAAAACCAAAACCTACATCAAAGCATCTTATCATTGCATGGTTCCGCGATGAATGCCTCAACGTCCTCTTCAAGACTACACCCGACGAACACCCATGCTGTTTATACTTTAGCTAAACAGCAACAACTACACTAATCGAGTGTATCTACATTTACAAAATGCATATAACATAATTCTTAGATGTCAGAGTTTACGTATAACATAATTCTATAACAAAGTTTTTATATAACATAATTTTTATAACAAAATTTCATATCTCCCGTAGGAGTTCAAACAAAGATCTTGTACAGAAAGTACCCATAGGTAGAATACATAATAGAGTAGAACTGATTACTTATGCTTTCTTATCGTTCATTATTCATATTCTTATCATATAAAGGCTTGCCCTCAGAGTAGACCTCAATAAAATGAAATGTGAGAAGGATGCAAGATTATCAGATGTTCGAAGGTACGTACTCGCACTAAATAGGAGGTACAAAGCATTGTCACGCGACGCCCACGTAATGTATGTCAGAAGATTCAAGAAGAGCGCCAAGACTCGAATGTAGACGTGGTTCGCCCACATAAATGTGGTGCCACATAAAGACAATGCAAGAGTGTCATCGCATCAACAACGCGGTTTATTCATTCACCATCCAGCTTCCTGATGAAAGTATTATAATTATATGTGTTTTCGAGCTTGTTATTTTTATTCTCCTTAACTCAAATTAGCAAATGAAGGCAATAATCAATGTCGCCCAATTGCTTTCGAGGCAGAAGGGGCATTTAACATTTTCATATGACTTTTTATACATGTACTATGATGCCTCAACTCAAGACCCTAAGTGTCGTGTTTAGGTGTCATTTTTTTTTCCTATTTACTATAAACTTGGTAAACTTTAAGTTTCAAGCCTATTCATATAACGTGTTAAACATTTTAATCAGACTATATTCTATAGCAAAGGATTACAAAATATATACAAGCTCCATATACTGGGGTTGCTCAACATTTACATAATATTTATGATTACTTTAAGCAAAAGAAACAAAAATACATACATACATTAGACCAAATGGTCTTTCGTTGCAACTAGTGATGGGTTGATTCTGACGCCGATGACATCTCCGTCCAATGGTTTCATCCGTACCTACACTGATGAAACACTCGGTGCTGCCTTATACTACGAATAATACTCGCGACAACCCCAATGCGGATCATCTCACTTAGATACATGTATATTTATGACAAATATAACATTTATTATTATACTTATCCATTTTCATATCTACTTTTTATAACATGTTTGTTTCATCATATTTCATATACTTTTCATGTCATCTTACAATGCATTTATTGCTTCAGAACTATATATACTATCATCACATAGCAATGTTATGCTTCATATCATGTCGGGCATATCATATACATTCATTTTATATTACTTGTCATTTGCTTTTATGTTTCATGTTTGCATAAACCTTAGAAGTAGATACGGGAAAGAACTGTATGTACCCGAAGGTACTATCAATGTACGAGACAACAATCTCGATCTGTATGACCCAAACGGGGCCGCTATAATGATCCAAACGGGATATATGTCATCGACCTGCAATGTGAGGCCCCTGAGATACGAGTAAACTCCGTATATGTTGTTAACGTATCCCTATAGGCGTGCCTATCTATCCAACTACTCCTGGCCATGTTGCATAATCAATTTTATTATATATTTTCTTAATACCTTTCGTGTATTAGGAAAAGATATCTCTATATACATGAACTACTAATATCATGTATACTTAAGAGATATTCATTATCAAATAACTTCTTTATAAACATTTAACTCACATTTGCACTTTTCATATAACAAAATTATACTTGTATTCTCTTTAGCTTATATAACAATACATTTATATAATCTTTATAGATACTCGCCTATAACCAATTTACCTAAACAAATAGGCATCTCAAGTCCATTTTAATTTACAATTTTGATCATGTAAAAATGTGGATTGTTAGAGAAAGTGATCTTCAACTCAACATACCCTTATGTCTTAAGTTTTTATGGTTCAAACATCATACGTTTCGACTTTAATTTTAAGTAAAAGATATGGTCTAAAATATTCAATGCTCCTAGACAATTTCCAGAATAGAATATAATCGTGGTCCTTATATTTGAAAATTTTCTGAGAATGTTAGAGACATAATTTGACCATAATTTCTTCATGAAAAGTTGTTCTCCTAGATGTCTAGTTTGTACATAAATTTGAAGCACCTCATTTGGACCAGTATAACTCAAGTTATGATTTAAACAACCGGAATTACTCCAATTGTGGGATACAGCAGGAGATTTATTTCAGGACATAATTGTTTCCTTTAATTTGACGAATTTAGGTCCAATGGGTCCAAATTTGACATATTTATTTTAAGCAGATTCTTCTGTTTCCTCCTGTAAGCCCGTTTACCCAAAAATTTGAATCACTCACCTTGAACGAAATAAACTCAACTTATTGCTTCAAATACCAAATCGCTCTAAACCCAAAATTAGAACATCGAATTGAAACTGCACTGACTCGAAACAGAGCTTCACTTTGATGAATTTTTTTGGTACACTGGAGTCCAAATTTGGAGACACCTATTTCAGGGAGATTTGTTTTTCTAGATGTCTAGTTTACCTAGAATTTTGAATCACTCAATTTGGATGTTATAGTCAGGGTTATGGCTAAACAAAAATATAGTTTAAAAACAGACAAAGATCTCCCCTAAAACCCAACATTTTCTCTATACAAATTTTTCCTCCATTGAGGACCGCAACCAAACCAAACAACCATTCCAAACAAGGATTCTACCCAAAAAGAGGTATTCCAAACCTCCAAACAAGTATCCATACAAATCCTAACAAATTCCATACACAATCCTACCAAAATTCCATACAAACAATTCCATACCTTGATTTCTTCTTCTTCTTTCTCTTCTAATTCTTCTTCTTCTCTTCTTCTCTTCTCTTTTTCTCTTCTTTTCTTTCTCCCTTATCCGATTTGCCCTAACATAAATGCCAAAAATGAGATTTCTTTAAAGTCATGTTTGGCTTTATCCTAACATTTGACTTAATCGTGCTTTTGCAACTTAGTCCTCTTAATTTCCTTTTATTTGCAATTCCACTTCTATCCTAATCCTATATTAGCATACAATCTTTCTTCAATTATGACCTCTTGTTCGAATTGGTAAATTATTAATTTACCCTTAACTCCTGTATTAATTCCGGATTTTTTCTTATTTGATTTTTAGTATTATTTTATTCAAAAATATATATATTTTTATTTTTATTATACCAAAACATGTTATAAACTGTCAGCAGAGGTACTTTTGGGTGTGTCACATGTACTGCCCCTTCATTCGGAATTAACTAAGAACACATAACGAAATAGGGATTGCAAGATTGGTACAGACCTTTTACAGCAACAGTGAGTACCAGACTCAACTTTCAAGACACAGTAATTTCAATGATCTTCTGACCTTAATCACTTCAGTACTGTACTCAACTCTTAGTACCTGCATTCAATACCTGATTGAGCAACTTGAGTACCTGCACTCCAACTTCAGCACTGCACTCAACATCCCACAAACAAACCACATGGAGCACCTACATTCTAACTTTCAAGATCGCAGATCACCCGGCGCATTTTCACGCCGTAAATGGCCGCCTAGCCATTTCACGGTGGAGATCTTCCAACCAAAACTAAACCAACTCAAAACCAACCACAAAACTAACTTGAACCAACCAAAATACGCATGTATTGAAGAGTTAGAGACGTAGAGAAAGAAAGAGTTAGAAGGGTTTCCTAACCAACAAATCCAAGAGTTCCAAACAAAAGAGGTGTTCCAAAGGAATTCTGATACTTCAAAACCTGATTTCTTCTTCTCTTTTCCTTCTTCTTTCTTCCTTCTTCTCTTCTTCTCTTCTTTCTCCTTCTCTTCTCTCCCACCATGTAGCCCTAGTTTCCCTCACACCAAAATGAAATATTTTGTTTTCTCATAAGGCCATGTTTCTGGCCTTATCTTTTATTTTGGATTTTTAATTTCATTTGCTATTAAGGCCTTCATCTTTCTATTATTTACAATTCAACTTATTCAATTTCTAACTTAGCATATAATCTTCTTGTGTTATGACCTTTGGGTCCTTAATGTCAAATTACCAATTTATCCTTGGCTTATGTATTAATCCCAGCTTTATCCTTTTTCACTTTTAGAACTTAAATTCTTTAAAAATGCACCTACTTATTATACCCTAAACATTTAATAAACTACTAAGATAATTGTAGCTGCTAACTGGCAATTATATCATCCTCGAAGTGCAACGACAACCATAGCAATATGCTCAATAGTAGTTGCATTAGGATCCATATCCCGTCTAATCTGATGAGTCTACCAATCTGCCCTCAACTCTAATCAACAAAGATGGTCTCAGTCTGTATCAGAGAATGAAAGTGTAACCAAACCATATAAGATGTTGTCCAAATTGAGCATAAAAGAATACTATCAGGACAAAGCTTCTAAATAGGCATTCCAACACTAGCAGAAAATGTCCAATTTAAAACCTAAACTTTAATCAATATATATACACCATTAAGAGGAAACCAAAATAGAGAGCTATGGATCTATAACATGACTGAATCGGCCTTGAAGGCTCATAGATACACCCAGGTGTAGGATGGGAATCCTAAAAATAAAAATAAAAAATTTATGTTCAACCTATAAGGTCAAGGTGGCTCTAGAGTGGGCTTTTAAAAGTGTCCCTAGGCAAGAGCAAGATCGTGACTCCCAAATGACACGCAACCCCACACACACTCCGAAGAGATGGGGTACTTCCATGCAAAGTGGTCATTACATCCATACATGCACTACCTCAACATCCCAAGGGGTTTCCTATGGTGAGGGCTCTCACTACTCTTAGCAAGAAACTAAGTGTATAGTGAATGTGTGGGTGCATCCAAAAAACCTAATAAGCTAAGCACCAAGAAAGAACGTTGGCCACATAAGTATCCTAAAATCCAACCCTGGGCTATACAAGTCTTTAAAGATCGTACTTAATAGCATCAATAGATCAACCACCTTTGGAATGCTCCCAAACATAAATATAGCCCATCACTAGACCTTACTCCTAATCACTAGCTTGGTCAAAGAGAAACAAAAAGCAAACAAAAAGCAACAAGTCTCCAACCAAATATTAAGCATAACAACAATAGAAACAAAGTTGATCGAGACTAGGGAGTTAGAGATAAGGGGATACATGTGTGTCCTGCATAAACAGACAAGGCATGTAGTCAAGCAAAAAAAGAGTGGGCATGCAACAAGCAATCAAGCAATGAGCAAATACATCATCCAAAGCTACACACAAACTACATAGGAATACAAGATAAGCAAGATAGATGTACAATATGAATAGCATGCTTAAAGGTGATGTAGAGAAATCTACAGTACAAACAATAAACATGTAAAGGTAAAAGAGATAAGCAAAACAATCAACCAATATAATCAACAATATAAAAAAGAATGAAGTATATAACAATATATACATGTGAAGAAGAAGATAAAATAGAATACATCAAGAAGTAGTCATCATGTTATGAGAACAATCAAGTTAAACAATCAATATGTTAAGAAAAATTAAATGAATGGAATAAGTATGCTATAAGAAACAAGTAATAAGCAAGATGAGTAAAAGAATCAAGCACATAAAGTTAACAAATTAATATTTCATATCAATACAACAATCAAACATGTGAAAGATATAATCAACTAACAAAAACTCTCAATGTGCTATCAATACTCAAAAATACAAAAAGCACAAAGAGAAGGTATCCACAATCAACCAATCAATTGCCACACTTTCCTCAAATTATGTTCAAGTTTGGCCCACTAAAATTCCCCAATAGAGTCGTCATTTTGTAAACCCTAAATTTGGGCTAGGTTTAGTTTGACCATTTTTATATTTGATTTTACCTTTTTTATTTGATTTTACTTTCTTTTTTTTTTAGGATTTGATTTTAAGTTATTAGGAAAATGAATCATCTTAAAGGAAAGAGCACGATCATTGGAGATGGGGATGGATGGTCAAAAGGGACATTCTTTTTTTCATTTGAGGGGGAGGATCAAGATGTTTTTTTTTTAAGAGAGGAGGAATGATTTAAGGGAGAGGATTGGAGAATTGAAGGGTTGACTCCACGTTTGATTGGAGCGAAAATGGAGAGGAGAGGCTAAAGAAAAAAAGGGGAGGGAAAAGGGAAAAATTGAGAGATTTGAAACCAAGGGGAGAGATTTTTCAAACCATGAGAAATTTTTCAAATGAGTGGGAAAGGGAGGATTTGGCGTTTTTGAGAGAGAACATGATGCAAAGTCAAGGCATGACTTATAAGACTACAGTTAAAGTTCCAAAAATGTAAGTTTTGATAGCAGAAGGAAAGAAGATCAAGGATGCACTTAATATGCTAATCTAAATTCTTAGAAGAATCTAAATGTATTTGGGATGTTTTCTAGATCATATTATCTTAAGTGTGCTACTATTACTTTCTTTTAATTTATTTATTTCCTTAGTTTATTTTTTTATTTATATTTGTTTTTCTTGTTTTAGGTGTGATTTAAAGTTAAATATTGCAATAGATATTTTGTTTATATTTCATTTCTAGTTTCGTAGCCTATATAAAGACATGTTTATAATGTAATTATACATAAGAATATGAATTAAAAATTGTGAGAGTCTTCTCCTCGTTCTCTCAAAGAACTGTTGAACTTATCGGATTTTTCCATGGCGTTCATCCTATCTACTTATCAATCAACCCTTCCATAGTTGATTGTGGTGTCTTTATTCCATTGACTTATCAATCAACCTTTCCATAGATGATTGTGGTGTCTCCATTCCATCGACTTATCAATCAGCCATTCCATGGTTGATTGTGGCATCTTCGCTATCCCCGATTTATCAATCAACCTTTCTATAGTTGCTTGTGGCGTCTTCATCTCATCAACTTATCAATCAACCCTTTCATAGTTGACAGACGCTCATCCCATCGACTTATCAATCATCCATTCCATAATCGATTGTATGCCTTCTACTTTCCCTTCGAACTTGATCGTAGGAATGATTCTATATATCTTGTGTTAGAAAATCCTGTCTCCTTGTCAGAGAAACCCTGAAATTTACAAACCAATTGTTTGGACATTCCAAGCAACATAAACATAATGCTACAAAATAATGGTTATTCAAGAAAAACCAAAATAAATGAAATCAATAAGAAATGAGGATAATATAACCAAGTTTGAGAAAACAACCGAGTCTTGTGAAATTCACAATTTCTTTAAGACAAATTCATCTTCTCTACTGGTGTTTTGAGATTCCCAAGGCATATGTCTCCCAAGATAAAACGGTTGTCGAATGGTCGACAAAAGCACATTGCCACCACTCCAACGAACTAATGATGTGTTAGATCTATCACCGACAAAAGGACGAAGGAAACTTTGTGACTCTGGATTTAATCTCGGGGACCCCTTGCTGGAAATACCGACAACCTTATGAGAGACTTGACATTTTGGAATGCTCGAACTCCGCTTCCCAAACCCTTAGATTACAAATTAAATTATCTATCAACGCCATTAATTTTATATAACTGAAATTCATAGAATTATGAACAAAGACCGTGAATGTCATTCATTTCATTCACTAATTCCAACATCTTGTTGTGAGTTGCGTCAATTCAAGGGCGACCTCACATTAAATTGGTATCAGAGCTAGTTCTCGTCAGGTTTGCTTATCCTTTAAAGTTTTATTTTTTTTAAAAAAAAACATATTTTCTAAAAAAAAAAAAGAAAAGAAAAGAAAAGAAAAGAATTCATTTTAGGTCAATGAATATTTTTTTTCTCAAGAGGAGGAGAATGATGCAAAGTCAAGGCATAACTTCTAAGACTACAGTTAAAGTTCCAAAAAGGCAGGTTTTGATAGCAAAAGGAAAGACAATGCACTTAATATGTTAATTCAAGTTCTAGAAGAATCTAAACGTATTTGGGATGTTTTTTAGATCAGATTATATTGCTTGCATGCCAAGTTATTTACTTTCCTTTTTGTTTATTTATTTTCTTTGTTTGCTTATTTAGATTTGTTTCGCTTTTCTCTTTTTATTTTAGGTGTGATTTAGCAATATTGCAGTAGATTATTTTGTTTTTATTTCCTTTATAGTTTGTAGCCTATATAAAGTATAAAGGCATGTTTATAATGCAATTATAAAGAATAATATGAATTAAAAATTGTGAGGGTATTCTCCTCTTTGGTTTTCCAAAGAACTTTTGAACTTATAGGATTTTTCTTTGGCATTCATCCTATTAACTTGTCAATCAACCCTTCCATAGTTGACAAGCGCTGCCTTCATTCCATCAACTTATCAATCAACCTTTCCATAGATGATTGTGACGTCTTCATTCCATCGACTTATCAATCAGCCCTTCCATAGTTGATGGTGGCATCTTTGCTATCATCGACTTATCAATCAACTTTTCCATAGTTGATCGTGGCTTCTTCATCCCATCGACTTATCAATCAACCCTTCCATAGTTGATTCATCTCATCGACTTATCAATCAATCATTCCATAGTTGATTGTGGCATCTTCACTTTCCCCTTCGAACCTAATCGTAAAACAAACCAAGAGAGTATCTTATTGTGAGTTGTGTCGGTCTGCGACAACCTCACATCAAATTAGTATCAGAGCTAGTTCTCATCAAGTTTACTTATCCTTTAAAGTTTTATTTTCAAAAAAAAAAATCAAATTTTCTAAAAAAAAAAAAAAGAAAGAAAGAAAAGAATCTATTTGAGGTCAATGAAAATTTGGGGACAAATCTTTTTTCTCAAGAGGAAGAGAATGATGCAAAGTCAAGGCATGACTTCTAAGACTGCAGTTAAAGTTCCAAAAAGGCAGGTTTTGATAACAAAAGGAAAGAAGATTAAGGATGCACTTAATATGCTAATTCAAGTTCTTGAAGAATCTAAATGTATTTGGGATGTTTTCTAGATCAAATTGTATGGCTTGCATGACAAGTTATTTACTTTCCTTTTAGTTTATTTATTTTCCTTAGTTTATTTTTATATAGATTTGTTTACTGTTTTTGTTATAGGTGTGATTTAGGTTAAAGATTGCAATAGATATTTTGTTTCTATTTCTTTTCTAGTTTGTAGCCTATATAAAGGCATGTTTACAATGTAATTATACAGAAGAATATAAACTAAAAATTGTGAGTCTTTTCCTCTTTGATTCTCCAAAGAACTTTTGAACTTACTGGATTTTTTCGTGGCGTTCATCCTATCAACTTATCAATCAACCCTTCCATAGTTGATTGTGGCGTCTTCATTCAACCGACTTATCAATCAACCTTTCCATAGTTGATTGTAGTGTTTTCATTCCATCGACTTATCAATCAGCCCTTCCATAGTTGATTGTGACGTCTTTGTTATCCCCGACTTATCAAATAACCCTTTCATAGTTGATTGTGGCGCCTTCATTCCATCGACTTATCAATCAACTCTTCCATAGTTGATTGTGACATGGTCATCCCATCGACTTATCAATCAATCATTCCATTATTGATTGTGGCGTCTTCACTTTTCCCCTTCGAACCTGATCGTAGAACGATCCGAGAGAGTATCTTGTTGTAAGTTGCATCGGTCCGTGGTGACCTCACATCAGAACACCAGGGGAACACATTCAAGGGGGATGAATTAAGATTTGTTTATGGATTTTTTTCGAGAGACCGGAGAGGGAACCATTTGATCGAAAAGGTGTTGTCGTCTCTACCATCGAATAGAGGCTATATCATCGTCAAATTATGGGATCAAGATCTTCAACCAAGCAGAATCAGCAGAGGAAGCATTGATGAAACAAATATTTCGAAGGGTTATAGAATTTCCATAACACGCAAATAGAAGAAGCCAAAATCTTCTTCAACACATCAGGATCATTTGCACCTTTGGCCCCACCTTATACACCGTCTCTCTCCTCAGGTACATCAACAAAATCAAGGTAAGTTTCAAATTGTAATCTCTTCGCTCATCTTATTTCTTTGCTTTTACTTCATTTCTTTTTTCACTAGAAGGTTATCTTTTGATAATATATTTTAGTAAGATCCAATAGCTAGCTACCTTTATAAGTTTCAGGTGCTCAATGTCTTTCATAGTTTTATTAAGTATATGGCAGATTATGTGTGCTTTTATCAAACTATTTGTTCATTTTATCCGTGGATGCTTTAGTTTTTTGTTTCTTTTCTTTTCTCAATCGGCTGAATTCTTTGTCCCTTATTGTGAAATTTGATTTTAAGCGCAGTGATGCCCTGTAAAACTCCTGTATAGTCCTCTATTTAATTTCAAACTCACAACTTGCTAAAAAAACTCAGAGGTCGGGTAACTCGATACAACACTACTATGTCCCATTTACCGGAACCCGTAGATTTAATAACTAGATGGTCACCCACCGATTCATCCATATTCATTCAAACATGCAAGGTCATAATTTAAAACAAATATAAGGGCTTAATTACAACTTTCGTGCATAATAAAATTACAAGTTCTCTATTCAAAACATTTTACAAAATGCCATGGGAAAGCCACATGTAGGCTTTCTTCACACCGCGCCGAATGAGTGTCGCCCCAATTGTTATGTGAGAAAGAAAGTTCCATACCAAATATTTTCCTCATAGATAAACCCACGCCTAGAAAAACTCCCACAGGCTACTCCCTAAGTGCATTATGCAATGGTCATGTTCCACATTCACATTCCGGCAAATACGCAATTTCTACTATGGAATCCTACATGTCATGCCATGAAATGAGGTGAGACTTAATTATGTACCATGCCCCGAGCCCTCACCGACTCCCACCACACAATGTGAATCCCAATGTGTGACAAATCATCATTGATGAATTGCATCCAATGAACACTTTGAAATAAAAATCGCTTGTTTATAAACCAAAACTTTTATGGATGTCATTATTTCAAATGATCTTTTTATGATCAAAACTGTGTGTTTCAGGCGCCTGATTTCCGGTCTCACCAGCAGACTCCGCATTTGCCTTCCTACACTTTTCGACTTTCTACCGCTGAGTGTATGTGAACCGGGCCTTGTTTTCACCTCGAGGGATGTCTAACCTCTTCGTTATTAATACCGCCACACGTTTTTCCATGTTATGCAGCCATGCAACTCTGTTGGACATCGTCCAACAGTACCGAGCCCACCCATCAATCACCAAGTATGGTGATTGATCATAATCATGCACTCACACCCATTCAATGTGACGTCCCCATGCATATGCATAATGTATCATTGCATGTTATATCATGCCACATATATAATGAATGCTATATGGACAATTCAATTATGTATTATGGACACAATTATATTATGAGCATATAATTTCAAACTAATCATCTCAATGTCAATATATTTAAACACATATATTAACATTCAATCACTCCCTGCTTGCTCATCCAAACTCCGGCACGACAACCTCGATCCACAAGACTTCAACAAGGCATGACATGCCCACAAAATGTGGGCCTGGCCACAATGGCCTGCAGGCGAGCAAACAGCCGAACTAGACCACATCTTCACCAAATCATAACCGGCCACAAACTAGCCATACACAAGCCACAAGACGCTCAACTCATTAAATCAGTTCCCAATTCCAATTTTTGAAATACCCACAAGACTGATTACAACTAAGCCATGAAACCAATCCACCAAGGCCTCAACATAGGCCATAACAACCCCCAAATAATACCATAAAACAAAGTTATTATTCTGCCCCACAAATCAAACAAACAAAGTTGTAGCATTCTGAAAGTGACCATAACTTGGAGTTGTAAAGGTCCACTGGTGATTAAAAGTTTAACATCAAGTTAAAAAATGAAGCTACAACTTCTATGGAACATGAGTCCAAAATCCCTCCATTTCCTAACCGAAAACTAGGCCCAAAATTTGGACACAAATTGTTAAACAACTTAAGTTATGGCGTCCCGAAAGAGACTACTGGCACCCTGAGCTGTAGAGGTTCAATTTAGGTGATTCAAAAGCCTAACATTAAGTGCACAGATGCAAATACAATTTCTATGAAGAACACAAGTCCAAAATCCCTCCATTTCCCAACCGAAAACCAGGCTCAAAATCTGGACATTAAACTTATTGGGAACTTAAGTCGTAAGGGCCTTGGGAAAGGGACCATAACCCAGTCAGAGATCCAATTTAGTGCATTCAAAAAGCCTGGGGTATCAATGCCCATGCGATGTGTAGCCACGTTTCTATGAAGAAATATAAGTCCAAAATCCTTTTGTTTCCCAATCGAAACCAGTCCCAAAATCTAGACACAAACTGATAAACAAATTCTGCTATGGCAAGCCCTGTAAATCAACCATAACTCAGCCATAGAGGTCCACTATTGGGGTGATTCAAAAGCCTTACATCAAGCTTTTACAAATGCAACTACAACTTCTAAAGTGGAGTGAGTCCAAATACCTTCATTTCCCAACCTAAACTAATCCTAAAATCTAGACAAGGTGTAGGGTCAAACAGGAAAGATTCCCAATGGGGCCCCAAACACGCCAAAACAACCCCTGTGGTGGAAATAAATCAAGTAGAAAGAACTCACTCTCTTGGAAGCGAGCCCTCGTCGAATGACACTTACTTCGTCCAACGAGTTCCACCAATGACCTGTAATCCCAAAGAAGAACATCCGTTTTTTCCTCCTCTCCATCTCTCTTTCTTTCTTTCTTCTCTTTGTTTATCTCCTTCTTTTCTTTCTTCTCTTTGTTTCTCTCCACCACCAAGACCAGGAGATTTCTCCTCCCCTCCCACTCACTCTCAACCACCTCCTTTCTATGGGCTTGACACATGGCTCTCATCATGCCAAGTGTCAACCACCTGGCTTGCATCATGCCATGTGTTCTCATCAGTTCCTTTACCCTAAAACATGGAAATTCACCGTTCCTGGTTCATTGAGATGAAATCGATAACTAGATTTCATGAGACGAATCTAACGGTGAGGTCCATTTCATCATCCGAGATCTAGAGAATTTCAGTCCATAGCTTGTACTGTAACGACAATTTACCGTTTTTTCTCTTTTTCGAAAGAGTTCAAATTTACTTGGGTTTTACAAAGGGTCTGGGACGTTCATAAAAATTTTCTGGTAACTATATGATAATTTGGACTTCTCAAAGTTAATTTCTTAACTTTATTCAAGTCAAAAGTCTTGCCATAAATGAAAGATATAGACCAATTTACCAAGTTGTTTTGTTTTTACGCTCTCGATCGCGAAATGTTTCGCCTAAATTAAAACAAAGAGAAAATATTTTTCTTTACGATGCTTTTTTCAACCTAACCTGGCCTGAGCATGTGTGGGTCATAATGCACCTGAATTCTTCACCTAGTTGCTGGTGCAGCCTATTGCCTTCACCGAGGTGGTGGCTGTTATGCTGGGCCTCGGTTCGAGTTTGATTCGAAATTCGATTTTCAAGGGATATGAAGAGTCGGAGGTACCCGCGCCGTATTAAGTACTCTATTTCTCTCTTGAGTCGTATGCGCCGTCTCTGTGGCGGTCCGTAGTCCCTATGGAACTGCAAGACTTGGAGTTGTCTCTGTTGCTGGTCCGACTTCATTTTGAGTCACACCCGTGAACCGGCTCGCTTTCGCACGCCTCGCAGGATTCCAGACACCAGACCATAAGGGGGTGAAACGCTGAGGCTAATAACGTCGTCGTCTTTCGGATTGTGGTGGACCCGCACGACTTCCAGGTTCCCAAGCCTTTTCGGGACCGTTCTCCATCCTCTTCTGAGACCTTTCTGGGCTGCTTGTCTGTCGGCTTGGCCCCTTCGTCATCATGCTCCACGCTTTTCTATATTTTACATTTCCTTCGATATGAGGGGCCCTTCACCATTAATATATCACTATAGCACTCCCACCATGCTTGTTTGGGATTTGGAGATGGAAACACAAGTCTTTCTCGAACAGACTTCTAAGCCAAAGAATGAATGCAGTGATCGCTAACTTCTGCCTGGTGAGAATCACTTTAGAGACTCGACATTAAATCTTGACGAGACCCTCAAGCCATGAGCTCGCTTGATGGTCGCAGATGTGATAACTTGGTTTTCTATACGTCCTGGCCCCAATGAAGTGAGAGACGAATGCAATGGGGCGCCTCGAATGAGGATTGACGACTGGTGGAAAGCCTATTAAACCATGCCAAGGGTCGGGTCTTTAGTGAGGGCGAAGCTCTCGTGATCGTGACCTGCGACCGATACCCACGCAGCCCATTTGGTTTTTTGTAAGTGTTGAGGTGATCGACTGGATCCCTGACACCATCAAATGCTTCCACTGTGCATCCTAATTTTGGCCGAAGAGGGAAGTGAAGTACCCTACTGTGAAAGGTGATCTGGGCCTTTGTCGTACTAAGGTATCCATGTCGAGCGCCAAACCCCATTCGCCCTAGCCTTCTCCATTTTCTGTTCTTCTTTCTCTTCCTCCCCTCGTCTCTTTCTCCTCTCCTCTATTCTCTCTCTTTCTCTTCTTCTTCTTTTTCCACATCTCATTCTCCCCTTTTTGTTTCTTCTTTCTTCCACATCCGCTTTCTCCCTCTTCCGCACAAACCTTCCATCCCTTTTTTTTCTTCTTCTCTCTTTTCCACTCCTTGCTTTCCTTTCCTCTTTCTTCCTCAAGTTTTTTTTTTTTTTTTTTTATGGGAAATGCTTGTACTGTGTATTTCCAAGATGTAATCGATGACACCACCGATCAGAAGTTGAACGTAGAATCGACTGGAATAAAGAGAGACTTTTTCCTTATGGCTACAGCTCATTTTATCGCATGTACTTTTTCCGAGCATTATATGTCCGAGTCGCTTGTGACGCTCTAACAAAATAACCAAGAAATGGCCGAATCAAGAACCGAAAATTGATAAATCTCCATTTAAGATTACAAACCGCTGTCTACTGATAAAAACGCTTAAGATGTTCAGATTCCAGGCATGTCAGAAAATTTTCTCGTTTGGAGCTCGAATTGCCCGGTCCGACGACTCGAGATATGATGTGTAGCTCCGGGCCAGCCTAGCTTCCCATGTGCCGGATTCTTCCCATCGGCGTGAGCTTTAAACTAAATCACCCCAAGATGTAGCCTGGCTCACTTTTCGTCAGAAGACTCGTCTCTTCCTCGGGTGCTCAGACGCCTTAGAACCCACTTCACGCTTTTCATTTAAGAGATCCAAATTTACTGAGAGCCTCGCTATCAAGGGCTCCACTCGTTGCTAACCTTCGACCCCGGGGACTTTAATCCGACCTCTACGTAGGCTATCGCTTCGGGGCAAGGCCATGCCAGCTAATAGGTTTCTCAAGCTGCCGACTTCGTGTCGTCTCCAGGGCCCATAGTACCCTGGAGGTATTCTACCCATTTTCCTTTAAGATCTCCAATTCGTCTTCAAAGCGGCCTTTTAAGGGTTCTCGATGGTGACTTTACCGTCTGCTAGGATCGCGAATGTGGGCTGAGAACAGTAATAATTTAATTCCGAAAGCTCTAAGACAGAAATCTCTCGACTCATGCTGTCAAATTGTTTTCCTCGGTCCGACACCCGCTACTGATACCAAACCCTCCGCATACGATACTCCACACAAAATCACAGATTCTTCGTTTCGTGATCAGGCTAAAGGCCAGGCCTCAGCCCATCGGTGAAGTAATCATCATACCACAGATAATTACATCGTCCCTTCCCGCGGGGCGAGGTCCCGTACGTCCAACCCCATTGTTGAGCTGTGGTCAGACTCGACGGCTGATGGGCTCATGAAGCATGAGATCTCGCGTGCTCTCGGCGATTCGTGATTCGACTAGGCCTGCTGGCGCCTGAGTATTATAAAGCAAGAATATCCCTATCTCAAGACCTTTCCTGCCAATGCTCGAGCTCCGATATGATTTCCGCATATACCTTCGTGTACTTCTC
Organism: Tetrastigma voinierianum; assembly: GCA_016808115.1. Taxonomy (NCBI): domain Eukaryota; kingdom Viridiplantae; phylum Streptophyta; class Magnoliopsida; order Vitales; family Vitaceae; genus Tetrastigma; species Tetrastigma voinierianum. The sequence continues at coordinate 51,898 of JAEQBH010009693.1, read as the reverse complement.
TTAGCAAGTATTCAGTGTCTTTTCCCCGCTGATGCACTTTGCATGGATGTGTGTAAAGAAACTCGTCAGACAAAGCCTATGATTAGTGGAACCGGCTGACTCGTCCTGGCTTTAGTCGTTTCTTTCGGTCAGCCAGTGTGACGGTCCATCTATTATATAATCCCAAATCTGGGGTTCAATCAACCTTGCTAGATCTCGACCCGGGCAACCTCCACGTCGCAGATCGATGAAATGGCTCGCCATTCGACATGTTTACCCGAGTCTTCCTATAAGGTCACGCTGCTTAACTTCGCGAAGGCGCCTGGCCGGAGTTCTCCGTCTAGTGGACATGTCTGACCGAACCAAAGACGAATTTTTTCAATAAATCTCAGACGCTGGGAGGCATAGGATCATCCTTCCAATTTTCAATATCTCTATTTTGCCTTAATACCACTGAGTCGCCGCAGACCCTCGCAATAGGTCAACTTCCAGTTGAACGGGTGAGGTCAGAGGCCCGCACTTAATGAGTCGATCACCAGCTGGATCGCCACCAAGGCTCCGCCGCCCGAGCCCAAGAGGGCTCACTTTGACGAGTTCATCTGACTCAAGACAGCCACGCAATTCCTGTGAGTCGATCACCAGTCGATCGCCACCAAGGCCCTCATCAGATTCATAGTAGCTTACTGACGAGTTCATCTACTCTACAGCTGCCAGCCTAGAATCGCCTCCAACCCGGTGCAACCAGCCGACTACTCCAAGAACTCCATATTGACGAGCCCAACCATTCTATTAATGTGCCATGTTCTGTAGAATCAGCCTCAACCTGTGCAAATCACCACTGAGCCCAAGCAGACCGCTCGACGAGTTCAACCACCTCGCAGCCAGCCAAGCCCAAGAGGCGCTCAGCTCAAACATTCATGAGGTCTCACCTCGGGCATCGCAAACACGCCGCCCCGGCCTGGGACGCTCCTCCCCACCACACATGCCCGCAAGAGCTTGTCTCAGTGAGCATCCAGCACCAACCCGAGCTACTAGCCCGCTTGGTAAAGAAGATGCTTCCTATGACCTTAAGCTCGGGTGACGGTTCGAATCCTGCTGAGGCGAAAGAAAACCTCGCGAAAGAAGCGGATATCCTAAAGGAGGAGGAGAACCATCTAAGACCCGGGTGACGACGGCTCCACTCGCGGCACCTGGTGGGGACCTCACAATAAAAAGGCGCAAGCTCAGTTGGTAGCAAGGATGCTTCCCTAAGGACCTTAAGCCTCGTGACAGGTTCGAACTCAAGGGTTACGAAAGAAACCTCAGGAGTGTGGGATATCCTAGCGATGAGAGAACCATCTGCTAGACCTGGGTGACGACGGGCTCCACTCACGGCAGCCCCGGTGGGGACTCATTACTGGGCCGCGAACCCACCCGCCCGCCTCGCAGCCACCCAACTCAGGACGGTTACTCAGAGGTCGCCAGCCACGCAGCCCCAACGAATCACCAAATTGCACCGGGATCGCCACCAAGGCCTCAAAGACCCTGAGCCTAGTAGCTCACTTCTCGACGAGTCTATCTATTTCTCGCACAGCCACGCAGCCTCTAATGAGTCGACAGGTCAGCCGGATCGCCACAAAGGCCCCCGCCCGGAGCCTCAGCGTATTCACTTTGATGAGCTCACCATCTCAAGATGTGCCATGCAACCTAATGAGCCGCATCACCAGTTGGATCGCCACCAAGCGCCTCAATACCCGAGCTCCGCAGCCACTGACGAGTTCATCTACTCAAGATGTGCCACGCACTTAATAAGTCGATCACTGCCGGATCGCCACCAAGGCCTTAGCGCCCGAGCCCAAGATTCACTTTGACGAGTTCATTCACTCAAGACAGTCACGCAAATTCTAATGAATCCGCTCAAATTAGAAAATCACCGACGGAGCTCCAAGAAACAGATCGACGCTCAACCATTCTACACAGCCATGCACCCCAGAGCCGCTTCAACCAGCATGTTCCCACCTGAGCCCAAAGAAACCCAAATAAGGGCTCAACCACTCACCGTGCCACGTTGTTCCAACGAATCAATTCAAATTTCAAAGTGCTACCCCACTGAGCCTCACGGCCAACAAGAGCTCAACTGCCAACTCGACGTCAATTCGTGCCATTCGATCTGGCGCAACATCGCGAAGAGCACAAGTAGAAGCGAAAGAAATAAAGTGAAAAAATGAATATTCATTAAGAAAAAGGCTATGTATGTCTTGGGTCCTAGGCCCAACAAAAATATATATAAAAAAAAAAAAGGAAAAAGAAAAAGTATAAGTCAACATCGGCAAAGGCGAAGACGTGTACGTATGATCGCATCAAAAGGGAGGAGGTGATTTGGCGGAAGAAGGAGATGGGCCTCAGCAGGGTGCTCCGGTTTCTCCGTAATAATCGCCAGAGAAGGACCCCCATCCCCTCCTCGCCGCTAGAAGGTCAAAGTTGAAACTACAGCTCTAATAGGCATTAACAAATTTCTCCGAAAGACAAGCCACCTAGAAACCCATCGAGTACAAGCTCGGGCTCTAGCCTTCCAATAACTTCAGTCCCAACAGCCACCAGTTATTTGTCGATTTATGTCCCCTACACTCTCATGCAAGACTTCACGCGCTCACCGAAATGGGCAAATTTCGTTACCGCTGACGAGCCCCATCCAACAACGTCGCCTTATCACGTGAACCGTCATCGCAGACTAGCTTTCCCAGACTCGAAGCTCGCCTCGACGTGAGAAGCTCATCCCCAACCCATCCTCAAGTTCATATTTGATGATCACCGTCCCTCGTCCATCAAGTCTCTACAACCCGTTGTACCTCATCTCGAACCTCCCAAGCTCAAACTCTTCGCCACCGTTGTCGCTTCTGATCACCTCTACCTTCCTACTGTTAATACGTCGACGGGTATGCCTTCCAACCGACCAGCTCACCGCCTCCCCTGGCCATGTCGCACTTCCGACCCCGCAGCCAAATTTCGCCGCACGTGAGGGAAGCCACCCGCCTCAGGTAGTTCGAGCCGCTTCTGGGCATGACTTTCGCTTTAGCTCTGGGCCTCTGGCCAAACCTTCAAATGAGTAGCCACCCACGCACCCAAGATAGAATCAACACCCAATGTAAATTCGACTAACTCAAAATGGAACGCATTACCTATTAAGGCACAGAACTACTGAGGCAACCCCGAGAGATGGGGCTAAAGCCTCATCAACAGCAAATAAGACCGACCTCGAGATCGACCTTAAGAATGGACGCAGATCAAGGCCACAAGGAGCTCAGATTTGAGAAGCAGAGTCCCCGTCTCCGCTCAATTTCCTGATTCCTGATCTTCCTCCTCAACTCTTCCGACTCTTCGAGAAGGTGACCTAACCCTCTTCGGGTCAAGGACTGACCCAGACTGGCATGACCGCTAACTACGCCTCAACCCGCCCCACCTGCGGGACCTTCGCCTCCGCAGACCTGCACACCCAACCCAGACCGTAGAGCTCTAACTAGATGATCGCACTGCTCCGGCTTACTTGACATGAGTAGACCTGAGAAGACGAAGATGCCCCACGAACTTTGGCCAAAGCCACCATCTTTCTCACGAAGCCGAGGTTTTTGGGCTTCACGCCCCGGCTTCCGAGACAACGTCTAACTGCCGTTCCCCTCAGCTGCCCAAGTAAAATGAAGGCCCAATGGCGTAAACTTTCATGATGGAAGGAGGCGAAGGCCTCAGTGCAAAGTGAAATGAGGGCCCCAATGGGGAGGAAACTTTTGGCGGGAGAGGCGAAGGCCTCAGCAGCAACAGAGATGAGCCGACCTCAGCTCGGGGCGGTACAAAGAAGTCCGACTTGATCGCCCGTAAGGACGCAGGAGGAGCCACTCACCCAACGCCAACGCTATGACGTTATCTTCACTATGATCAATTCGAGCACCTGAGAGGCATGTAGGACAGTGATTAATCGAATACCTGAACGACCACACAAGTTATAACCAAAAGTGCAATCGAACACTCACGAAGATCTCTCTTAGCGGTCCAAGCCAATGAACGCCTGTGGTGTCGTCCTTGTCGAGAGGGTCATCATATTCCCACCACGCCACTAATAAAGAAGGCGCCTTCCACACCAGTGGGAGAAGAGAGGGAAGATCTGGAATCACCGCAGGAGAGCCAACGCCCCAGAAAATAGAGGCCAGCTTCCTGAGGTCTCCTTCTGCCAAAAGATAGCTGATAAGGCTATGCTGGAACACCGATTCCGTCCCTAAAGAAAACCAATTGCACTAACCAAGATACCCCCAACCATGGGCGCAGTCGAAGGACAAACATCGGGCGCCGCAAAACCCCTTTATGAAGGGATGCAGAGGAAAGCGGAGACCATTATCTAAGGCCACTTCAAAGAAGCACACCATCTTAGGGCACCTTAAACCATAGAGGGTCAAAATGTCAAGGGACTACACCAATGCCAAAGGGAGGTTTCCAGAATCGCCCGCAAAGGTGGCCCCGTATTTAGGACCACCTTGCTAAGTCCCACGCTAAAGCATGCCGAACTAAGCAGATCTTATTCCGACCCCCCAAGGTATTTAATCAGGTTTACTTTTCCCTTACCCTTGTCCAAGGGAAGAGGAGGCGCCTCGCCACCTCGGGTTCAACCCCACCGAACGACGGAGACACAAACAAATTACTCGAACCTGGCAGAACAACCGAAGAGTCACCGCCATACGCGAAAAGAACGACTTCTGACCTATGATGAAAATAAATCTGGCCAACCTAACCTCAAGGTCATTAATCGCCTGAAGAGACCAAGTGTGACAAAGACTCCAGCCTGACCCAGAATACAACAGAAAAGGCTATCCTAAGAAAGACTTCAGAGAAGATATTCAGACAAAAGGCTTAGACGTAAGACTAAGAGAGAAGAAGTCCGAGTCACAAGGCAAAGAAAAGGTCTCGTGGATCAGAGACACAAGACAGGATGTCTAATGTAAAGAAATAAAAGGAACCCAAAGAAGTGGAGAAATGAGCGCGAAAACCGAAGAGTCATCAATATCACAAGACAAATGACAACGACTAAGTCTTCTAACTAATCCAAATATTCCGAGCGCACACGCGGAACCGCACCCGATGCTAGAACGCATGTTCGCCCACGTACAATCGCACACAAGGGCCTGGGGCAACCGATAGATTTAAAAAATAAGGCTCATGCACTCCACTCGCTGTGCCCAAAGAGGCCAAATTTCAACGAACACGCAGGCCCACTCGCTAAACCCCAAAGGAGAGGCATGCCCATTGAAGCATTCAAGCCTTTTCACACCAACATTCAAGCTTTTTGGTTCCAGCCCAGAATGAAGGTCCAATCCGCTTGGCCCAAAGGCCGATTATGGGAAGTCTCCCAAAGATAAGGAAATAGAACAACTCCCACAATATATTATCTCTGGTGAATCCAACCAAATCTCATCAATAAGGAAAGAAAGATAATAACAGCTCATCATCAAACCAGATCCCCCAATAAGGAAGGAAGATTATCCCAAATAAACTGCTCTTTCTATATCATTTACCAAATCCGATACTGATAATAACAAGAAATATCCCATCCAATGGGAATGAATCCTAATCACCATCCAACTGGTAGAGCATCTACTATAAATACAAGGCCACCCCATCGGTGAAAGGTACGCATACTCATACGCACGCATACGTTGAACACTACTCTGCCATAGCTCTTTTTTCTCTCAGAAAGAAATCGACTTAAGATCTGAAGTTTTCACTCGCGAAGCCCACGCCTCACCCCCTTCTTCTTGTTTTTGCAGCGATCCTACTAAATTTCGCACGATCCAGAGCTCATGTAAATCCAACCCACAAGAATCCAGGTCCGACCCAACGACTCTACACGCGCTCCAAACACCAGCCCATGGAAAAAAAGCATCATTTTTAATTCCATTTCATATTTTTTCTTCATTCTAGACATCTTTTAGTCGAATTTGATACATAAGTTTCGAGATATACATTTAGAAAATAGATATAGTTTTGAATTTACACTCATCAGTGGAACTGATTTTGATAGATGATGCATTCATTGAGTTATTGCTTGCTTTTCTAAGGGTTTGACATCTATTCTTAATTTTTTTGTACATTAGACACTTCAAAAACCTCTGTGAATTTTTATGTGATTTTAGGAAGCTTCTAGCCATTGTGGAAAAAATCCCTAGACACAAGCCATTGTTTTTTTATTAGTCGTGGACTATCTTGAATGTTTATAATTTTGTGACTAACTGAGGTTCAATAAATTGTTTTTCTTATCATAAGATAAACTAGACATAAATGAGGCACTTCAGGGAAAAATTTCTTGTAGTTAAATTCACTCTTGTGCATTTTATCAAGAATTTATTTTGAGAGTGGAAGCTTGATATGATTTTGTACTGAAAATTCTAACAGCCTTACTTTATTACTTAATATACTAAATGGATGTTTCATGACTTTTCTTAGTTATCACATTGTAATTTTGACTCACTAGGCAAGCACTTTTTTTTGTTTGCTTTGTTTTAATCTTTGATTGTTATATTTCTTACTCTTTTTGTACATTTATTTGTCTTCAATATGATTAGCATGTATATTATATTTGATGATTGATATTTTCTCTAGTTCTCACTATCTCTATTTAAGTTGTACATAGGCCTTGCACATTGGGAAATGATTATTATTCTCTCTTCTAACTATTTTTTAGCTTTATATTTGTGAATGCTTTGTAAAAGCCAATACCGCTTTCTTAGGTACACCTTCACTTTTCTATCCTTATGATTTTGTAGATATGTATATACATCATGTTGAGATGTTCTTTGTCTATTTGATTGGTGTTTCTGACTACTTGAATAAAATAAGATGCATGTTGTATATTGTATTATTTGACTTAACCTTGAGTATTTTTATGATAGAGACCACTCTTGATGTATAGTTGTTACTTGAATGATTGTTTGATAAGCTCTTGTAAGCTTTCTTTCGTGTCCTGAAATAATCAATTAATTGGCATAATTATTTCAATTAATTAATAAAGACCTTTTTAAGATTTAGAGGGGTGCTACATTTTCAAGGTATCTTCTCAATAAATAATCCGATCCCTAGATCCAAACTTTGGTTTTTCAAAGACATGTTTTCCCAATAAGGAGTCATTTTTCAAAGAGTTTTAGTTTCTTATTTTATTTTCCCTTCAAAAAAGTGGCGACTTCATTTTTTCTAAAATATAAATTCTCAAGATAAAAATAAGTCTCACTCTTAGTGGAATGCATTATAATAAAATGTAGTGTCCACACAAGTGTTTGAACTTTTAATTTTTTTATTCAATCTAGTTCTTTCGTATTAAATCAAAGCTTATTATGATATTTGAACAAACAAAATTACATGCAAATGACATTCCATATCATATAAAATAATGAAATTACTTTAATAACTTTTAACGAGGTGAAATGACAATATTATCATTTCCGCATTAGGGCTTTACTATCTATTTGTTACAATAAAAAAGAAATTTATAAAATTGACTCCTATAAAATTGAGATAAATAACATATATATATATATATATATATATATATATATATATATATATATATATATATATATATATATATATATATATATATATATATATATTAAAAAGAAATTATAATAATTTTTGAGAAAACAAATTTTAATAATAATTTTGAGAAAACAAATTTTAATTATCTTCTGTTTTTACTTGTTTTCTGTTTTAAAATAAGAAATTAGATATTAAAATAATTTTTAAAATAATTATTTTTATCTCAATTCCATAGCAGCTAATTTTATCAGTTTTTTGTGTTGTAACAAATAGATAGCAAAAACCCTAATGTGGAAATGATAATATTAGCATTTCACTTTGTTAAAGATCATTTAAATAATTTCATTATTTTAAATATGATGTGGAATGTTATTTAGATGCATTTTTTGTTTATTCAAATATCCTAAAACGTTTTGATTGGTCAGAGAGCTTTTGATTTGACCAAAATTAAAAGTGCAGATACTTATTGAACAAAAACAAAGTTGAGACACCAAAATAGAAAAAATAAAAAAGTTTAGATATTTAATTGATCAAAAATAAAGTTGAGACATCAAAATAGAAAAATAAAAGTTTAAAACACTTGATTGAACAAAATAAAGTTTAGATACCAAAATAGAAAATAAAAAGTTATATTAATAAAATAAAGTTGAGAATTAAATACAAAAATGGAAAAGTTGAGACATAATTTTATGTAATTAACTCCTTTATATTATAATAAAAGTTCTTTTATAAAAAAAAAGTACTTTTATACACTATATAAATTATTATTATTACTACTATGTTGTTTTATATCTACTTTATTAACTATAAATTTTTCCCGTCAAAATTAAATAATTTGAGTTTATATAATATTTAATTTTCTTTATAAGAAAACTGAATTTAAAAAAGTAATTTTTTTAACAATTTTGATTTAATATTTTCTTGAAACCGAACCCAAGTCAGGGTTTAAAGAATAACCCGGATAACAACCCTTGGTCTTCTCTATGATCATGGGGTGGATATCTCTTCATCGTATGCTCACCCTTGGTCTTCATGAGGCAAGAGGTTGCATGTTGTTTCATAATTATCATTATATACTCACCCTTAGTTTTCTTTTACGGAAAGAAGAAAAGGCACAAAAGTGTGTAAACTAAAAAAAAAAATACCCTTTAAGTTTTGATTCAAGTAGTGAATGGGTGAGACAGTTTTATCTGAGATTTCAAATTCAAATCTAAGAACAAAATACTATAATGATATAATGTAAAGTAAATATACATAAAAAAATAATATGGTTTAGTTTATGCCCGGACTAGACAAATTCCTAATTGTGTAAATCTATTTTAATATTTATATGATGATTTCTCAATTTGGAACTAGACAAGACCCTATTTGTGCAAATCTATATTAATGTCTATACGACAATTTCTCAATTTTGAACTTGATTTAATAGGAATTGATGGTGATGGGGTTTGAAATAATGTACAAGAGCCTGGGCACGCTGTGCTCGAACGTTGGGATTAAAAGGGCCCGGGCAATAGCGACTGGCCCTTAATGGTATCCCCCAAATGCATCCCGAAACGAGGGCCTAACTCGCCCCTTTAAAAGACCCAGCCCAAAGAATTGGGACAGTGCGAAAAACACTCAATCTCCACTAATCGTGAAAGTGTGATACTTCCACCATCGCTTCACCAACCATCCCTTGTTAATCTAAGACATGTTAAAATAAAATCTCTCACCCAATTTGAAGGCTGAATAGATTTATCATCCTCCAACAAGGAAAGATACTATTCTGTGTCATCATCCAACTACATAAATTATCATGATCATCCATTATAAATACCAGGTCATCCCATCGATGAAAGGTAGGCAAACATATGCACAAAACTTCATTCCCTACAACATCTTCTCTCCCACCTAAAGAACCGACTTAGTATCCGAGGCAAATGGGCGAGCCCCTCACGATCCTTTTGTTTCTTGTTTCAAGCAGAGGAGCCCAACGTCTGTGGCACAAATGACCGGCCCAAAGACTAAGCACGCTCCAAATTTCTGCCTTATCAAAAAAGCATCATCGCTACCGTCTGGGAACGCGCTCCTTTACAAATAAAGTCGACCTCTCAACGACCGATATGATCAACTCGCAACACGCGTTGTACCACGCCAATCCTCCAAGGATGCAAGACCAGACAAGAGACGTGGACAGCCGACCTCCTGGAGGCACACTAGAAACTGTGCAGGTCAACACGGACAAGGTGGAGGCGCTCCGCATCATCAACCAACACTTGCTGAAAGAATTAGAGCAACTCACCAGGAAAATACAACGCCCCCAAGAGACACGACAGGCCCAAAAAGGCCAAAACCCTGTTACCCGAGAAGGGCAACACCTCGACCCTCATCGAGAAGCGGATAGAGAAGGAGAAACTAGCCACAATTAGAGTATGATCCTCACCAACCCCGGAGGACTAGCAATGAGGAGAGGGCAGGCGTTAACAACAATGGCGGCCCATCCTTTATCAGCAGGATAGAGAGCTGTCAGGGGAGCAGAGGTTCAGTGGACATCCAAAGAAGAAATCGCCACGAAGGAAGCAAGAAGGGCCGAGCCCAGCTTCCATGGATTTTAGTACAACAAACCGAATCCCCATTCACACAAATGGGAAGCCGTGACCTCTTCCGGCGAAGTTCGACGTCGCAATCGACGTCGACCCGAACAAAATAACCCATGTAATTCACCTCAACACATAAGCAGTAACCGATGGAACTCGAGACTGACATCAGACCTCTCGTGACGATGCGCAGCCTTCAAGACACACTAAAGGGCCTAAAGACCGCCTCGGCTTAAATGCACTCCGCCGGCCTTCTCCATCTCATTGTTCAGCGTAGCTTTCTATCGCATTCGCTCCCACTTTATCTGAGCAAGGACGCATGCGAAGCCGCTATCACCTTTCCACCATAAACGTAGCCTCGTGAAAGCCTCGAGGTCATATGTTCAAAGGTTTAACGCGGAGTCACCGGCTGCAGATATTCTCGACGAGAAGTTCGCTGACATCGCTTTCGCATTGTGGCTTGGTGCAATGAAGACCTAATGTTCTCTATCTCAAAGAACCCCTCATAGCATGGCTCAGGTCCCCAAAAATGTAGAAGTATATCAACGGTGAATGTTCCCTCCCGTCTACAAAGAAGTCACCTAAAGGAAAAGAGCAGGGGCGACAAAAAAAGATAACGAAGCCCCAAGAGACAGGCAGACAAGAACAGATCCCCAAGGAGGAGCAGAGAAAAACAGAGCGGGGGCCTCCATCGAGGGAACGTCGGGGTGGATCGCAAGGGACCACTCACCGAAATGCACGAGTCAGATTCACCGGGTAATACACCCTCCGACAGCCTGTCACAGGTCCTACGTAAAGTACAACATGAAAGGTTTCTGAGGTGGCCATCCCAAATGAAGTCAAACCCCCCTAAAAGAGACGATACCAAATACTGTGAGTTCCATAGGGGTCATGGACACTGAACAGATGACTGCATCAAGCTAAGAAAGGAGATTGAATACTTGATCCGACGCGGGGTATCTCGGGCCGCTACGCCTCAAAAGAACAGAACGTCAAATTTACCACCACCTCGCTACCAACCCCCGCTCACATCACCGCCTTGGGGAGAAATCCATGTAATTCAGGAGGGCTTGCAGGTGGAGAGTCCAACTCACCGTAGCGGCTCACTTACGCAAAGATCGTGACGGGGAAACCTTAGAAGCACAAACAAGATCCAAATCCCGCTAACTCGATACTACCATAACCTTTTCGTATTCTCGACATAGAAGGGTCGCCAACATCCCCATGACAACCCATTTAGATAAAAGCCATAGTAGCCAATAAACGATCCATAGGGTCCTGCCGACAACGAAAAGCTCTACCGACATCATCTTCTCGCAAGATCGCCTTTCGACAAACGGGCATCGGGAGAAGCTGAGCCACCAATGCCCACTCACGTGGGTTCTCAAGAGAACAAGACCCGCCCCTGTGGTCAGATACCTAGTGCTCACTTTGGGAGACCCCCATGTCAAAGTTACAACAACGGTGAGATTTATCATAGTGTAAGCCCCATCTGGGCCACAATATAAAAGCTACTATAGTGGCCCCTCTCTCAATGCCATAAGGGTCGTTCCCTCCGCTTATCACATGGTCATCAAATTTCCAACTACAAATGGAGTAGGAATGGCCCGAGGAAACCAGCGTATAGCCAGGGAATGTTATTCAGCATCAATGAAGCAAAACACGGTCGACAACATCTACATGGACGAGCTTGACATGCGAGACAAGCAAATCAATTCGACTGCGGCCTTTAGAAGAATTGGGAGCTCAGACAAACTGGGCGACGGGTCATAACACCTCGTCTACATAGGTCTAAACTAGCTTAGCATCGGGAAGTTCTCCTTATCCGTTTTCTGGAGCAGAACATGGAGGTATTCGCCTAGAAACAGGAAGACATGGGCGGGCCGACCCGTAAAGGATTACCCACAGTCGAACGCCAATCCTCCTTTGGGTTTGGCCAAGTTAAAAGAGAAGGAGTTTCGCTCCTTTAAAGACAGAAGGCAATTAATGAAGAGTGCCTGTGAAGCTCCTCCAAGCAAAGGCAATCGTGAGAAGCAGAGTACCTTAAATGGTCAAGCAACGTTGTTCTCATAAAAAGCAAAATCCAAAGTGACTCGCTTTGCACGATTTCCTCTTCACAAACATCAACAAGGGTCTCATCTTTAAAGGATAAAGCTTCCCCCTACTCCTCGGATTGATCTCATAGTAGCCACGGCCTATGAACTCCTCAGCCACGGACGCCTCTCCGGCTACAACCAAATTAGTATGGACCCCAAATACCAAGAGAAGACCTCATTTGTCACCGGGTCGAGAACCCATCAGTATCGAGTAATGCCCCTTCTGACCGAGAAATGCAGGAAACACCTACCAAAGGTCGGTGAACAAGATGTTCCGTAAAACAACCGAGCATCTATGGAGGTATATGTATCATGCCGGTAAAATTCCAGAAAAGCCGAGCTCCACATAACCCATTTAAATTTGTACGTTCCAGGTCCCGAGCCATAATATGAAGTTAAACCCAAACAATGGCTGAGTCTCCGCCGAAGTTCTTAGGTTTTATAGTCAATAAATGGTGAACAGAGGCAAACCCGCATAAGATAAAAGGTCGTGTTTGATATGTCGCCCCTTCAAACATTAAAGAAATTCAACGCCCTATTGTGGAGCACAGCTGTGGCCGGGAAACAGCATGATATCTATGGCCAATGACAAATGTCACTCTTCTTTCAGGTTCGAAAAGGCCTCCAAGCACACACCGCCAGGAGGCGCTCACTAGACTCAAACCCACCCGAGCCTCCCCCATTCTAGTAAGCCTCCATGGGAGTAACTCCTCACCCCACCCGGGTCGCCTTGCATTTGCGACTAGTGCCGCCCCGGTAAGAGAGAACCAGAAGTAAAGTGAGGCAGATGCGTAACAAATCCGGGCCTACTATTGCGCCAGCTCGAGGGGAAGTGAGGAGAGGTACCAAAGATGGAAAACTGATCCCGGTGTTGGTAATTATCCGTAAACTCCGACCTTACTTCCAAGCTCGCGGCCGCCGTCCCAACCGAATACCCGGCGAAGCAAATACTCAGATAAACCGTAAACCTCCGGAAGGTTGATAAAGTGGGCCATAGAGCCTTGAGGAATTAGACACGTACAAAACCGCATTAACCGTAAAAGGGAAGATCTTGGTAGATTTCATATCATGGAATTCAATTCCAACACAATGGCGTAGGCTGCCCAACTGCACCCACCTCCCATCCGAGATTATCCGGCCGACGAGGCCCCTAACGCCCAAGGAAGCGGTGCAGGGCTGATCCTGACCTCTCCAGGCGGGATAGATACGGAATACGCCCTCAGATTCGACTTCCAAGCCTCCAATAACAAGATCGAATATGAGGATGTCATAGATGGACTTAACCTCACCCACTTCATGGAAGCAAATCAGCTGGAGGTGAGCAGCGACTCCCAACTAGTGGTAAAGCAGATAGAAGACTCCTACGAGGCCAGAGGTGAGAAGATGATCTTATATCTCAAAAAGGTGCGAGAGTTGCTTGAAGTTCATACGAAATTCAGTCAAAACAGCCAAGAGCAAAAGAATTCCCGAAATGATGCTCGCAAAATCGCGCACAAATTCTGGCCAAGAAGACTGGGCAATTGATACCTGTCGATAATCTTCCGTAACCCTCGCAAGCATCGACAACGGAGAAGTCTCCCCTGTGATGTCCGAACTGAGCTGGATAGACCCCATCTGGGATTACTTGGTGGAGGGTACATTGCCAAGCGACCCAAAGGAGGCGTCCAAACTCAAAGCGAGGTCGGCAAGATTCACCGGTCATCGGGGGACCCTTTATAAACAAGGCTTCTCTACGCCTATACTTAAGTGCGTAGGGAAGGAAGACGCTAACTACATACTCAGGGAAGTACACGAGGGCATATGTGGCAACCACACTGAGCTCGGACTCGGGTAGGAAAACACTAAGGCAGGGTACCATCACCACAACACGTTCAAAGACGCAACAAAGCTGGTTAGAAAATGCAAAGCTTGTCAGGAGCATGCTAAGATATCTCATCTCCCATCTGAGTCGCTAACGTCAGTCATAAGCCCCTAGCCTTTTCAACAATGGGGGCTAGACATATTGGGACGTCTACCCATTGGAAGGGGCCAATGCAAATTTATCATTGTGGTCGTGGACTATTTTACCAAATGGGCCGAAGTCGAACCCTTAGCAACAATCACAAACAGAAGGTACGTAACTTCATCTGGCGTTCTATAATATGTAGGTTCGGGATCTCGAGGTCCCTGTCCGATAATGGCAAAACACCTGATAATCTTAGTTCGTGATTTCGCCAGCTCCAAATCAAGAACTACTACTGTCCTCAGCCTCCACAGATCCAACGGGATGCTGCAGGTCACTATAAGGACTCTAAAGGCAAATTAATCGAAACCAAACTCTGAAGACCTAAGAGAAATGGGGTAGAGTACCTCCCAAGGTATTAAGGGCATACGTAACTACGCTGTGAAGTCAAGAACTCCGTGAAACCCCGTCGCCTCCGGCCTTTGCACCGGCAGCAGATCCAGTCGAGGTCGGACTAAAATCATCAAGGATTGAACTAGCAAACATCAAACACAACGAGGAGGTCCTTCGCCTAAACCTGGATCTCCTAGGAAGAAAACGTGAGCGTGTCCTACAAAGTGTATGGAGGACTATCACAGAAAAGGATACGAGATATTATGCACCAAAGGGTCAAGCCTAGAGTTACAAGTCAGCGACCTATCGCTGAAGAAGGAAGGACCCTATGACATGGAAGCCGACCTAATTGGGAAGGCCCTTAAGCATCAGATCTCACATAATCTCTGACCTAGCAACTATGAACCTTAAACGGAAGAAGGAAAACCCCGCCCGCTCATGGAACTTCTAACACCTCAAACGGTTCTACCAATAAGACCTCGGAACATAGCCTGTAATAAAGATCCACCGTCTTGATTTCGAATAACACTCTACGTCCATTTTTAAGTTGTTTAATGTTATGATGGGCCAAACAATAAGTTATAATGATAAATCCAGAGCTCGTCTGAAGGGTTCTGGGTGAAGAAGCATGATCTACAGTTTTGTCTTTATTTCAAAGGAGCAACAGCTTAAATACAAAATTTCATTACATGGAGGTTAACCACCTCGTAGGATTACAAAATCTCTTTGCATCTCAAAATGATAAAGAAGGGAACCGGTTTCTTCACACCTGCCAACACCTTGTCAAGGCAAAAACCACAAGAAAGGGAAAAAGAAAGAGAGGAAGAGAGAGTGAGAAAGAGAAAGGGAGAGGGAGAGAGAGAAAGAGAAGGAGAAAGAGAAAGAAGGAAGAAAGAGGAAAGAAAGAAAAATCTGAGAAATTTATAATTTAAAAGTTTTTCTTGAAGCACACCGCCTAATTCGGACACGCTCTCAGCACGCCCATCATCGGGCAGTTAGGAACAACATAACCCCACAAAGGAAGAACTAAGGAAAAACACACCCTAGCAAGTGGTAGACCATCACACCAAACGCCAGCCCACGATCACCGGGATGGGACCCCATGCAAGCATGACTAAACCCCGACGCTTCATCATGCATCTCGACCGCCAAAGAAAGGATTTAAGGTTGAAGCATAGCACCACGAGGGATCGGCTATAAGGAAGCCGCATTGGGAAGTCGCACAACCGGGTCCCACCTCCAGATCCGCATTAAAGCCACGCGCGCTTTTCCAAGGGAAGGAAGACGAAAGGGTCTTAGCGCCCCAGAGCCTAGTAGCTCAGCCTGTAGAGCTTAACAGCTTAGGAGGGTCTTAGCGCCCAAGAGCCTCAGAGGGCCCCGCCTCGCAGAGCGAATCAGAGGGTCTGGGGCCGCCTAGGAGCTCCGCAGCCTGGCCAAGCAGAGCTAATGAAATGTGAGGGTCTAGCGCCCGGGAGCCCAAGAGCTCACCCGCAGAGTTTAATTGTACCAAGAAGGCTCAGAGCCCAAGAGCCCGGTGAGCTCAAGCCGCGAGCTTAAGAGCTCGTGGAGGGTCTTAGTGCCTGTGAGCCCAAGAGCTCGCCCTCGCGGAGTTTAACACCATGAGGGTCTTGGGCCAGGAGCCCGGTGAAATTACCATGAGCTTAACAAACAGAGGGCCTGTTTCGTGGAGCCTGGGCTCGTCACAGCTTAATACCAGAGGGTCTTAATGCCTCAGAGCCCCAAAGCAGTCATTGTAGAGCTTCTAACAAACAGAGGGTCTTAGCTCCCGTGAAGAGCTCAGCTTCCGCGAGCTTAATGTCAGAGGGTCTGGCGTCTTCAGAGCCCAAAGAGTTTAGGCTTTCAGCTTAACACCAAGGTTCAAAGAGCTAATCGAGCCATGTAGCTCAGAGCCCAGTGAGCTTCCGTGATGCGAGCATCATCGTCAGAAGGCCTGGGAGCCCAGAGCCGTAGGCTCGGGGATCGCAAGCCGAATCGTCAAGGAAGACCTCATGGCCTGGGAACCAAGCAGCTCAAATCGACGAAACTGGAAAAGGAGCGAAGAAATTAATCGGTGAATCTTGGTATATCAACAAAGAGTCAAGGTCAGAAGCAATACAAAAAACCCAAGCTCCACGCCAAGATACGGCAAGGTTAAAAAAAGCCTAGACGCCCTCGACGCCGGACCTCGACTTCATGGAAGTGTAGGAGTCAAAAGGAGAGCCCCACAGGAGGCAGGCTAGCCTCTGAGGAACCCGAGGATCGCCGTGCACGGGAGCACGATCAAGGGCCCCGAGTGAAACACTCTGCGCCAGATCAACCCTCACTCTGAAGTGATCCTTCAACCTCCTCATCAGAAAGCCGATGTCAACTCTTAGATCTCGGGAAAAAGCCTGAAGCCCGAAGTTGAAAGTTATAAGCCACTCTAAGCCCACTGATGCGTGTGCCCGTTTTGGCCCGCTATCACTTGCCCCTCCGACTAGCCACAAAGCCTCCCCGCCGCAAGGTCCATCCGATCCACCGAGCTCCTCCTTCAAGCTGCCTACGAGTTACCCGCCTCTAGAGACTTCGCGCGCCCACTCCAATGCCGCGATCTGGCCCACAGTCACCCGACGGCCCACAACTCCTCTCTCTGGCCAGTCAGCACCATCTTCAGCGACCTTCGCATCCTTCCAGGCCTCCTTTTCTTTATCCTCGCCCGCACCTCACCAATCAAGTGATTGCTTCAAGTCGACCGTGCTTCATATCTTCGCCAAGTCCCTTATCCTGCTTGAAGACCTCAACCTCTCGGAGGTCAGGGAAGCAACCTTAGCCTTGTAAGACTTCGTCGCCCTGGCAGAGCCCTCCTTGCCCAGCCTTTCGCATAAGTAGCCACTTGAAAAAAAAAAAAAGCAAAAAGTCAGCTAACAGAACTGAAACAATAAAGAAAAAGATCGAATAAAAACACTCGACGTACAGAGGCTGTCCTCGGGGGCGTAAGAGTCAAAGCTCACTGCAGACAGGGGCACCCACCTTCCTAAGGTCGGAGTCGGCTGGGTGATGGAGGAAACAAATTCCAGCCGAAGCTTGCATGAGAGCAGAGAGTCTCTCATCCCCTCGCACTTCAAAGCGTGATCACGATTCCCGCCACCTCATCCCAAGATTACAGAGCGGCGCCCACGACGTGGGACTCCAGACCGAAATAGGAAGAACCTCCAAGGGGGGCTCAGCCGCCCTCCCCGAAGAGTCTTCAGCCCAGACAGCGGATGAAGGCGAGGAAGGGGCTCCCACCTTTAGGATCTTACCCCGAGCAGGGGCAAATCAGCGAGCTCCTGAGGTTTCGCTTCATGCTCCTCTCTCGTCAAAGACTCCTGTGCAGTGACCGAAGCCTCCCATGTAGGCTTCGCGACAAGGGGCCCAAACATGGGTGAGGGAAGACCTAGAGACAGAGGCTTCATGACCCATGAGAGGGAGAAGACATCTCAAGAAAGGAAGTTCATGTGCCTCGCACCTGACTCCTGGCCTGAATAATCAATCTAATGAGCTCTGAATACACGCTGGCTCGCTTCACCGCCTTCCGGGCTTCACCCTCGTCCCAGGACTCAGATTGCTGAACACCCGACCATGCACTGTGCCAATGTCGTAAATATCCCGCGACCTTTGAAACCGTGACAACCGCAGCAAAAGAGAGCTCACGATCTCCTGGGGTAATCCAGATGGCAGGAACGCCAAATGTGTCCTCTCGATCAAAGGGATTATACTCCCAATGATGGCCACTGACAAAGAAATAACGTTCCTTCCAGTACTTGTGCAAAGATGGAAGGTCTGAATTAATCAACTTGGCACTGGAGTGTTTGAGATATAAGCAGGTGCCTCTCACAGCCTCCTTTACACCGGTCTAAGAGCAAGGCAATGTCAGTACACTCGCATCTTGTCCCTTAAAACGATCGTTAAATGAGTTTCACCGTAACAATCTTGTTGTGAAACAGAGGGGCAGACATTGAAATGCTGCAACACCCTCTTTATAAAAGGATGCAATGGGAAGCGGAGGCCGTTCTCGAACGCCACCTCAAAAAAGCACACCATCTTGGGCACTTGGACAACGTAGGTGATCAGCACGTCAGGGCACTAAACCTAGATCCCAAACGGGGGCCCATACTGGGCCGCAAAGATCTCACCAAATAAAGGTTTGACTTGACTGGGGCCCACGGCCACAGCATTCTGTATGGTAGCCCTCAAATATTCAAAGCCGCTAGGATACCGAATTTCATTAATTTTTCCCTCGCTCTTATCCAAGGGGAAAGGAGGCTCTCTGGCAATCCGTGAACCACTACGCCTAAACTGGCCGGACTCCTCGTCGCCCGCCCGAACTAGACACTCCAGATTACCTCCTTATGCGCAAAACAGAGGAGCGACCAGGACCCATGGAGGTACACAGGGCTAAGTAAGAAAAAAAGGGAAATCGAAGAAAATGCAAAACCCCAACCGAGCACGCCCTAGAGCCTCGCAAGACTTCGAAACCAAAAAGACAGAGGAGAAGAAAAGAAGTACCAAGGCCAGAAACAAGACGAGGGACTCCAGCCCTAAGCAAGATATCAGGGACCACCAAAAGCATAGTCGGACAAAATTCAAGAAATAAAAAGTAAGCCCAAACTTGCAGGGGCAAAAAAACGTCAAGAACAGGGGAACAAAGTGCAAACGGTTAGGGGACGTTTTTAAGGAAGCTAAGAGCCGCAGCCGAAATAAACGCGAAAATCGAGAAGCCATCATTATCACAAGACGTTGGACGGCGACTAAGCCCTAATCAAACCCTTCCTGAGTAGCCACGTGGGTATCACACCTAATCCGAGAAGTGATACAGTCCTTGCCTACACTCGCTTTAGTCAAAGGCCGGGGGCAACCGATAAGCCAGCCATTAGGCGCGCAGCCCAAGACGAAGTCTAACGCGCCAGGATTAAAAAGCGGTCCAAAGACTAGCTACAGGCTCCTAATGGTATCCCTAAATGCAAGCCCAAACGAGGGCCCAACTCGCCCTTTAAAGATCGGGTGTTTCAAGGAACTGTGACAGAGGAAAACACTAATCTCCACCAATCGTGAAAGTAGGATATTTCCTAATTATTGCCCATCAATCATCCCTTATTAACCCTAGGTTTATATAAGGAAAGAAAATTCTAATGGGAGGAATATCGTATCATCCTCCAACAAGGAAAGATATTATTCTATGTCATCATCCAACTAGGAAAATTATCATAATCATCCATTATAAATACCAAGCCACCCCATCGGTGAAAGGTAGGCAGACATATGCACAAAACCTCATTCCCTAAGCAGTTGATCTTCTCTCCCACCGGAAAGAACTGACTTAGGCATAGGAGAGGCAACGGACGAGCCCCCACCGATCCTTTTTGTTTCTTATTTTTGCAGAGGAGCCCAATGTCCAGAGACAGCAGACCGGCCCAGCAATTCAAGCACGCTCCAGCCTAGTTCTGGTCGAAAAAGCATCATCAGATGTTATGAAAAAATCTCCTAAGAAGGTACGTAAAGGTTTCTAGTTTACAAGAGAGGACTATTATAACATGCATAAGGTCTTCTATATATGGATCAGGCAACAAATCTCTACATATAAATCTACAACGAATCTTTCCTCATGGGGGTCTTGCACTTATGATCGAAGGTATAATTTTGGACATCTTACGATAGATATGCAATTTTTTTACAAGAGAGGACTATAACATGCATAAGATCTGGTAAAAAAAAAATTTGGATTGTTGGTTGTTTTGGTCGTTGGACTTTTCAGTGGATTATTATTTTTCGTTTAGCCGAGGTGGGATTGTTAGAAGATGCCCTCCTTGAAAGGATCAGATCTTGGATTGTTGTCCAACCGAAGAGGAGGACCATGTCTTTGGGTTCAAAGGCTGGTTTTAACCTTGGTAAGGGTTACTCCGATTTGGGCAAATATTCTACCCATGGGGGCCTCTTTTGAGGTTGTGTAAGGAATTATCTATATAATTATTGAGGCGGATGTCATTGGATGTGAAGAATCTGAACTCTTCCAATATGGAATGAAAAAAGAAGCAAGGAAACAAGTGGGGACAACGGAGACTATTCGAGGAAGATTGTGGCTTGGAATGTTAGAGGGGCAGGTTGCCCTAATTTTGTATCTCAAGTGAAAAAACTTTCAAGAAAATTTACTCCTAGATATTTTGTTTTTAACTTAAACAAAAATCAATGCTAATAGATCTCTAGATATTTTGCCTAAGATTCAATTTGAGTGTTTTGAGTTTGTGAATCCGTTGGGATTTTCGAGAGGTTTATGGCTATGTTGGAATTCTAATATTGTCTCTATGGATGTTATTTCCTGAAAATAATATAATGTTTCATTGTACGGCCATATTTCTCTAATCTTAATACTAATTGTTTTTTACTTTTTTGCATGGTTATCCCCTACACCATAAACAAAAAAGAGATATAGGATACTTTATTAAATATCAAAGCTCCATTATCGGGCCTTGAGCAATCATTGGCGATTTAATGAAATTTTACATCCTCGTGAAAAATAAGAGAAACCATTCAGAATCCATTCGAATGCAAAATTTTGCAAATTTCGTTGATAATTGTCAATTGATAGATCTAGGTTCCTTTGGTCTACCTTACACTTGGTTTAATAAGAGAAGTTACTCCTCTTCCATTTTTGAAAAATTGGATAGAGACCTCATTAGCGACTAGTGGCTTCAGACTTTTAGGGATGCAAAGGTTGAAAATCTCCCCATCATTGGTTCTAACTGTGGACCTATTGTCTTGCTCACACAAAAAGAAACATAATCCAAACCTTTAGGTGTGAGGAGTTTTGGTTTCATACGCTTTATTGAGTTGTTAAGGATTCGTGGGAATATTTTGTTGGTAGTGTCCAACGCCTTCCAATTAGTAAAAAAATTCAAATGTTTAGACAAAAAGTTAAGGCTTGGAATAAGCTTGAAGTGGAAATGGTATAAGATAATATAAAGCAAATTGAGAAAAAATAGATGAGTTTCAAGGTTTTTTTAATGATAGACTCTTAATTCTTCCCTTCAAAGGGAGAATGCTTACATATCTCAAAAGCTTAGCCACTTGTTGAAATTAGAGGAAACCAAATGTGCTCAAAAATCAAGACAAGTTTGGATTCATTTAGGAGATAAGAGTAATCGGTACTTCCAAATGCTAGCCCTTAATAGAAGAAGAAAAAACATAATTTGGAGAATTAGAGACTCAAAGAAAATATAATTTGATGAACAGGACAATATTTCGAAGGTGTTCATTAATGATTTCACTAAAAGATTTACATTAGAAAATCCTAGGATTAGCATTGAATTGCTTGAATCTCTCGGTTCTTGCACCACAAAGAAGAAAAAAATAAAGAGTTAATGAAAGAAGTAATAGAAGAAGAAATTCGTACAACTCTCTCTCAAATCAAGAGTTACAAAGCACCTGGATCAAATGGTTTTTAGGCTAGCTTTTATAAAAAATAGTGGAAAATAATTGGCAAATCAGTTTGTAAAATGGTCAAAACTTTCTTTTATAATGGACACATGCTCAAAGAGATAAATAAGACCTTTATTGCTTTAATTCCTAAATCAAAAAATCTAGAAACCTCAAATCACTTCAAACCTATTAGCCTTTACAATGTTTGTTATAAAATCTTGGTAAATAGAATAAAACATTTGATAAATAAAGTGGTCTCCCCTCTTCAAGGGGCTTTTGCCCTAGGTAGCCTCATAAATGATAATATCATGCTAACCCATGAAATCATGCATTCTTTCAAAAGAAAAAAGGGAAAATGAGGTACATGGCAGCTAAACTCGATATGGAAAAGGTTTATGATAGACTAGAATAGAACTTTATTAGGGTCATTATTTTAAAACTAGGTTTTACACCAAATGGGTTATGGAGTTATGGAATGATTTTCAGTATAGTACGCACCCTTTTAATAAATGGCAACTCAAAAGGGAAAATTCAACTATCAAGAGGTATTAGGCAAGGAGATCCTTTATCTCCTTATATTTTCATTCTTTATGTTGAGTTTCTACATGGGTATGGAACTATTAATACAATCAGAAAACCCCAAAAATCATATTGGTATTCAAACTCATCGAAGAGGGCCTATAATTTATTTTCTTATGTTCGCAGATGATTGTATCATTTTTCCTAAAGCCTCACAAAAAGCTTGCTCTAACATTTATAGAATTTTACATAACTTTTGTGCCATGTCGAGGCAACTTGTAAATTTCCAAGAGTCTTTTGTTCAATTTTCTCATAATATCCAAAGAGATGTGAAGAGAATATTAGGGGAAGCCTTAAATATTTCCCATTCCAATGGCATTAGCAAGTATCTTGGTTGTCCAATTATTCAAGGAAGAGTTAAAAGAAGTACATTTTATGAAGTGATACTTAAGTCCCAAAAAAGCTGGCTTCATCGAAAGCGTGATTCCTTTCAAGAGCTGATAAAATAACTCTAATAAAGGCTAATTTTGGGAGTACTCCTTTTCATATGATGAATTTCTTTAAACTTACAAAAATAAATAAAGATTTAGATAAAATTAGCAAGAATTTCTTATAGTTACCAAATATAGGATCTAACGAAAACTAAAGGGTTTTGGTAGCATGGGGATAAATGTTTAGCCTAAATATGGAGGTCTATGATTAGAAATGATGTCAATAAGCTTCACTACTAAACTAGGATGGAGAATCCTCACCAATAATGATAGCCTTTGGACAAGGATCATGAGAGATAAATATGTAAAAAGGAGAATTTTTTTAGGATCCCAAAAAAAGTTTAAGACTTTGTTATATGGAAAGAAATTATTAATCATAGAAAATACATTTGAGCTAACTTAAAATGGTGTATAGGAGATGGTAGAAAAGTTAGATTCTAGCCAGATCTTTGGGTTTATATGATGTCTCTTTTCTTCTTTGTGGAAGACAATTTACAATACATTAATTCGGATGCTAAAGTTCATGATTTTATAAATCAAGGAGCTAAGGAGTGGAATTTTACTCCACTTCAGACTTCCTACCTCCAAATGTTATCAAATATTAAATCAATTTCAATTCCTTTTAATTCCATATAATATAGAATTGTGTGGGGCTACTCTCAAGATGGAAAATTTACTTTTAAATCAATTACTTGGGCAATGAGAAAGCCATCATTGCACCATAAACATTAAATTCTAAGTTGGATTTGGAAATTAAATTTAATGCCGAAATTATTTTTTTTCCTATGGTTGACCTTAAGGGGAGCTTTTCCTACTTGTGAGTTTCTAATAACGAGAAGATTAGAGATTACAAACAAATGCTATTTCTGTAACCATAATAGTGAAAATATTAACCATATTTTTAAGAGTTGTCACTTCATTCAAGGAATTTGGATCGTTTTAAATATAACCCATTCCCACGCCCTTTTACGAAGGCACATCTCAGATTGGATTGAAATGATTTATAAAAATTATAAAACTAACTGTAAATTTTTCAAGCATCCTATGGAAAAAAAATTGTCATCATCTTGTGGAATGTATGGACTCATAGAAATCATGTTTTTTTTTTAAGAAAATCCAATGCAACCCCTTTCTCATCATTGAGAAAGCTACCTTAGTATTTCAAAATCTTCATATTGTTATGAGCAACTCTTATCTACATAATGAAGGACATAATGTCCCTCGTGTAATCGAGAAATGAATTTGTCAGGGTACCCAATTAACCGAATATCTGCCTAACCTTGACGACTCAAAAATTCAAAATAGAATGGGTTATTAGAGACTCTAATGGAACTATCAAAATGGTTGCAAGTGGATATTTAGCCAATTCTTCAATAATTATAGCAGAACATATGGCTTTAAGAGATGATGTTTTAGTTGTAAAAAACAATGGTTTTTTAGAATTAGATATTGAAAGGGATTCCAAAGTAATTATAGACTGTTATAGCAAAAAAAAAATTATCTAGTTCAATTATTTTATTAATGGAGGATATTTGGAAACTATCTCAAAATTTAAATATTCACAAATGTAATCATATTTATAGGAAAGCAAATAGAACAGCATATTGTTTAGATAAAAACGTATTTGCATTGTTGATTATAATATTTTGAGGTCAAACTTTTCAAGAGATCTTTTAAATTTTAGTTTTAATGATTATTGTGATTCTTCTATATCGATTTTCTCGTAAGCAGTTTCCTTTTTTAAAAAAAAAAATTCAACATTTTAACTTAAATTTCAATCAGCCTAGGAAATTTATGTGTTTTTATTTTATCAGGGCCATTTTACATGCATTATCTTTCCTTATTGCTGAAAAGTTATGTTCATTAAAAAAATCTATGTAATAAAAATCATTTATGCCCTGTTTATGGATACTAGGTTGGTAGCTTCAATTTTAGAGATAGCTTGATTTTTATTTTTTTATTATTATTATTTTATTTTTTTTGGTTGAAGGTGGTGGGAGGCAATCCTCTAGTTAACGGCTTTACAAGAAACTTTTATAAGCTAATATTCCATGTTTGTCCAGATGATGTCCTTAACCTTCATAGTAGGTGTAGTCCATATTTTTATATCTATGTTGTTGATGTCTAGGGACATTTTCGCAATCAAAACATGACATTTGACATAAAAGAGCCAAATGTGTTTTTGTTTTTGCTGAAACAGTAGGTTTTCAGATACTGTGTTTTTTACATATATTCGCTTTACATTGACGTGTTTATCATAGAGTTTGAGAATTTGATTAATTGAATTCCTCTTATTAATGGAATATCTAAATAAATTATGATTGTTCGATGATAAAAAGATAAAGATACGATTGCTCTATGACGTTGTATTAAATACTCCAATTGAACTATTAAAATAAATGGAAATAGACGTTTAAACAATGTTTCTATTATCGTTGCATAGTGTATGACTTGGGAGATTATTGCTGGATAATATATGGGAGATGCTGTAATAGATGCAAGAGATAATGGTTTTTTAAACTTGGATTGAAGAAGACTTCAAAGTTGTTATAAATTGATACAATAATTAAAAAATTACATATAATATAGTTCAAGAATGAAAAGAAATTTTGAAGTTCCAAAAATCTCCTGTAACTTTCAATCATTCAGATCATCTTATAACAAGCATCTGCAACAAGCAATTCAAAAATATAATTTTTTTATTATAAATAAAACACGATAAAACCATTTCCTAATATTTTAAAAAATTAAAACTATTTTTTTTAAGTAATGTCTCTTCACTTTATCAAGGTCTATAAAATCATCCACGTCATAATTTCCAAACGTTTAAGACATTGGAAATTTGTTTAAATTTAGAAAATTATGAAATAAGTTGTCAGGACAAGAAAGGAAGGAAAATCAAATCCAAACAAAACCCTCTTAAAAAACCAGTAATAAGATGAGAAGATATTCACTGAGGTGCTCGTTTCTCGAGAGGAGAAATGTTTACATCAGCACGACGATTTTATTTCTCGGTATACGTTTTCATATACAAAATTTTAATCTACACAGATCTCAAGAAATAAAATCATCATCTAACGATATAAAACTCGTTCTTATATGAGAACGAACTTTTTATAACTGAACCCAAAATATAAATAGAAGTGAAATCTGAGGAGCTTAACCAAAACATAGGATCACAAAAAGGAATATTTAATATAAGCTCCAACAGGGTAAAAGGTCTAGTATTTAATGGATAACATCATCACCCGGTTTTGGGTTTGACATCTTAAATGAAGGGAGTCTAAGCAAAACTTAAATCAGGGTTTGTTGCATGTTTTATCCATGCAAAAGCTACTGAATTGGCATCAAAATGCAATAGAACAGGCGTTACTAATCAGTAATCAGTAACTAATTTGTAGTGGATGGCTGTTCTTGACACACATGCATGATGATGACATTCATGCTTCATCGTGAGACTGGATCTGCACTAAGGAATTGAAACTTAGACCAAACTGTTAACCTGTCTATATAGCTGCTTGCAGTGTCTCAAGGACCAAGTGCAACGTTTCATCGTATGCCTGACAAATAGGAGTTAAATGACCATTAACAGAAACTTCAATGATAACTCGGAATAAATTTCTATAGCAATACATTACTTGGTTGAGGAGATCTGTGAGTGATGAAAATAAACTCATCAGATGAGGCCGAAGAATTTCTCTGTTTGCTCCAGGTAAGAGCTGGGAAAGTGCCCGACAAGCATCTACTTTCACAGGTGGGGGCCTGTCAGATGAACACTATTGCCTTTAAATTCATCCTATTCGTAGATAATATTTGCTGAAGAGTGATTCAAAGTTCATATCTGAATAGTTACTATTAGTTAGAAAAATCTTTATTTTATTTATTTATTTATTTATGAGTGGGAGAGTCCATGTTTATTTGAGAGTTTTTAGTTATATGATAAATATGAAGAATTAGCTATGAATGGGATAATTAGTGGGTCAAAGTTATTTTTTTATTTTAATTTTATTTATCTCTTGTAAGCCTATTTATAAACACTTTTAATGATTGAAAATAAAACGAGAGTTGCACATTCTTTTTCTACTTCTATTTTATTTCTCTCATCCTAAAATTCCAACAATATCAACTCAGGGATGAAGACCCTTACACATCCATGCCAATTGCCTTGATAGCAGCAGCATAGAGATTATGTTCAAGAACTCCATGGCTGATCTGTATGGCATTAGAAATTTAATAAGTTATTCTGGAAATACAAAGCCACAAATATATCTATCTATATATATATATATATATATATATATATACACATTCATGCCAATTGCCTTGATAGCAGCATAGACAGAACTAAGACCTCATGTTGATCTGTATGGCATTAGAAATTTAATAAGTTATTCTGGAAATACAGCCACAAATATTTATATATATATATATATATATATATATATATATATATATATATATATATATTTATATATAGATAGATAGGAAATGTTGTGATAATTACCAGAGGAGAATTTAGCCACAGAGGAAAAAGAGGAAAATAGACGAGCATGAAGGAATGGATATTCATGTACTCCTGCAAGAAAAATTACATAAAAGAATAAATAACATCAAATTGTATCCAACTATTAATAGTATCAATACATAATTGGAAAAAAGGCATCTACCAGTTCCAATGTCTCCAGCTATTAATTGTTCCAGAAGGTCCCTGTTGACTTCTAGTCATTCCTGAAACATGTGAAGGGTAAATTAAACTAAATGGAAAAAAAAAATACATATGCTGTAGAGCATGCAGAAATTCAATACAAGCCTAGAGCATGCAGAAAAGAATGCAGAAACAGAAACAGAAAAAATTCAATATATTAGTTTTACTTCATGCCGTTTGTTGCCAAGTCAACACAGAGTTCTAAGAAGAACATATTGATAATATCGGGTTTTAAATACAATGGAAGGGCAACTGGGATTGAAATAGTCAGCACATTGATGGCTCCATTACCAATATGCAACGAAAGGCTTCATCCAACCAAGTTCAACACATTGAGATTACTTAGGTTGGATCAAGTCGAGCTATGATTATTTGTATTAATTATTGAGGATTGTTATAGTATGTATCATACGTTAACAAATTGGTTTGTATTTTATTAAGATACTTTACTTATAGAGTTGTAACCATTAGGAAGAGTAGATCATCTTTACCTAATGTATAGTCTAACCTTCTTGTTTATATATGTATGATGACTCAATGGAAAAGATAAGGAATTCATTCTTCCAACTCTTCTTCTCTTAGTTTCTACATGGTATCAGAGCCTGGACTCAGATTTGGAGAGTTTTTGACTGCTTTTAGGCAGTTTTTCAGAGTGCTCAAGAGAGCTATGAGGGGTGTTTTTTGAAACACCCATTTTCGAGGGAGAGTGGGATCTCACAGATGTCTGAGAAGCTTTGCCGGCCACCGACAAGCCTGCCAAAAAAATCCTGCGATCGGAAACCACACGCTTGGAGCTCACGCACCGCCACACTATTTCGGAACAGATCCGCACGCGCCGCGCGTGTGGGCGCGTGTGGGATTGTTCCAGCTCTTTACCTCCTCCTCCGATGTCATCCAGTGCCAACAAGACCTCTAGTTTACTTTGTTTCTATGTTTGGTACCTGAATATGCTATTTTTGGTGATTTTTGTGTCCGACAACCCCCTGTGCCTAGGGTTTCTGTGAGATATTTTGAATCTCTGCCTTCTGAAGGTACTTTCTAGCCTTGATCTACTTTCCTTGGCTTCCTAATGAGTGAATCAACAGATAAGAAGCCTATTTCAATTGTCTAAGTGGTCCTTGATGATGTCCAAGATCAATAAGATTAAACTTAATCGGGTCCCACTACTTGATTGAGTAAAATGTACCGCTTACTATGAGTATTCAGACGACCAATCACCGTACTGAGGACCCTTGTATTGATAATTTGAAGGACCGGTGGCTGGAGGATGATGCCCGTCTCTTTCTCCAAATCCATAATTTCATTGATGGTAAAGTACTTACTCTCATTAATCATTGTGAGTTTGTTAAGGAGCTAATGGATTATTTGGAATTTGTGTATTCTGGAAAGGGAAATATTTCTCGCATCTTCGATGTGTGTCGAGTCTTTTATCGCTCTAAGAAACAAGATCGATCGCTTACGGAATTTTTTATGGACTATAAAAAGACATGAGGAACTAAATGTACTCTTACCCTTTAGTCCAGATGTTAAGGTTCAGCAAGATCAGCGGGAAAAGATGGCATTGATGGGCTTCCTACCCGCCCTCCCTTCTGAGTATGATTATGTTAAGATGCGACTCGCCCAAATTCCGGGAATTTCTTCTTCTAAGAAACGTTCAAATTAACACTACTACGTAAATATCCCCGTCGTTTATCATCTACCCAAATGAGCAAGGTTTTGTCAATAAAACAAAGGGTGAGTCAGAGTTACAATATAAATACGGGCTCAGGAGGTAACACTAAAGGGCCTAATTCTTGAGGGGTTGTTTGTTATTACTGCCATAAGCCTGGACATGTGATACAAGAGACTGTAAGAAACTGCAGAACCGGAATCAGAGATTTCCATTCACCCATATCGCCTCCTCTACTGAGGCATTTGATCAGTCACCCACTCCTCCGTGATCGAACTCGCCAAACTCCACCTATACCAGAAATCATTGCGTGCTTCCATCTACTCCTAAGCATAGTTTATACTGAATTAGGTAACCCAAACACATGCCTAGTCTCTTCGTCCTCCGAATGGGTCATTGATTCTAGAGCCACAGATCACATGATAGGTAATTCTAATCTATTTTCTACCTTTCAGTCACAATCTTCACCTTCCACTATCACTTTGACAGATGGGTCACAGTCTTGTGTTCTTAGTTCAGGCACCATTTTTCCCACTCCTTATATTCCCCTATCACCTATCTTGAGTTTACCTAATTTTTCTTTTAATTTAGTATTTGTGAGCAAACTAACTCGAGCTCTTAAATGTTGTGTCTCATTCTTTCCTGATTATTATCTCTTTCAAGATCTTATGGCGAAACATATTATTGGTAGAGAACGTGAGTTTTGGGGTCTCTACATTCTTGATCCTACAGTACTGAGACCTATTGCCTGTTCCGGGGTTACTACACCATTTGAAACTCATTGCAGATTAGACCACCCCTCTCTTCCACTATTGAAGAAAATGTGTCCCTAGATTTCGAGTTTGTCGTCCTTAGATTGTGAGTCTTGTCAATTTGCAAAGCATCATCGTCTTAGTTCTCATCCTAGAGTTAATAAACGAGCTGGTGCTCCTTTTGAGTTAGTCCATTCGAATGTGTAGGTCCTCATTCGCTCGTCTCCCAACCGGGGTTTCATTATTTTTTTACATTTGTCGATGACTATTCACGAACCACTTTGTTATATTTAATGAAAAATCGCTCAGAGTTATTTTCTCACTTTCGTGCCTTTTGTGCTGAAATTAAGACTCAGTTTCATACTTATGTTCAAAATCTGAGAAGTGGTAATGCCAAAGAATATCTGTCTAAACAATTTCAGTTATTCATGCTTCATAACATCAGACATCTTGTGTCGACACTCCTTCTCAAAATGGAGTTACTGAAAGAAAAAATAGACACCTTCTTGAAACCGCTCAGGCTCTATTATTTCAAATGCACGTGCCTGGGCATTTCTGGGTCGACATGTCACTTCCACTACCTCGTTTTTTAATTAACCTGATGTCTTCCTCTGCCTTGATCACATCTGCTTCAAACCCTCTTTCCCCATAAACCTTTGTTTCATCGGTTTCTCGGCATTTGAGTATAGTCAAGCTTCGATCGAGATGTTCATCTGCATGTGTCTAAACTCGACCCTAAGTCATTAAGTGTATCTTCTTTGGTTACTCTCGAGTTCAGAAGTATATGTGTTATTGTCCTAGTCTTCGGAGGTACATGGTTTCTGTTGATGTCACCTTTCTTGAGAATGCCCTATTTTCTCCCAACCCGATCCACACTAGTCAAGGGGATGATGATGATTTGCTCGTTTATACTCTTGCTTCGCCAGCTCCTACTTTTGTTCCACCTCTGACAAAACCTCCTATCACTCAGATCGATGCTCGACGCCTACACCGCCCAGCCTCGAGCCCTCCACCGACTGCTTCGACATCGGATCCAGTTCTTAGTGATGACCTTCCTATTGCTCTCCGTAAAGGTAAACACGAGTGTACTCATCCAATCTTCTCCTTTTGTTCTTATAACCATTTTTCATCTCATACTTGTTCGTTTATTGCATCCTTGGACTTTATTTCATTGCTTAACAACGCTAAGCCCCATCATTCTCGCCATTTACAGAAGATTCATGATGCAGAGACTTACGCCCTCGACTGGATAATGGTACTGGGACTGGTGCTTTACCATCGTAAAGAAAGCCATTAGTTGTCGATGGGTGTTTACAATGAAGGTTAATCTCGATGGATCCATTGCTAGGTTGAAGGCCCGTCTTGTTGCTAAAGGGTATGCCCCAACTTATGGGGTGGATTATTCAAATACCTTTTCCCCGGTTGCCAAGCTGACCTCTATTCGACTATTTATATCTCTAGAAGCCACTCATGGCTGAGACCTCCATCAACTTGATAAGAATGTCTTTCTTCATGGAAATCTTGCAGAAGAGGTTTATATGAAGCAACCTTCCTGGTTTGTTGCTCAGGGGGAAATTAATAGAATTTGTCGTCTCTGAAAATCATTATATGGCTTGAAACAAAGTCTCCATGCATGGTTTGGCAAGTTCAATGAAGTGATTGAGAAATTTGGCATGCAAAAGAGCAAATCCGATCATTCTGTCTTTTACAGAAATTCTCAAGCAGGTATCATCTTGTTAGTTGTGTATGTTGATGATATTATCATTACCAGAATGATATGGTAGGTATATCTTCACTCAAGTCCTTTCTTCATGGCCAATTTCACACAAAGGACTTAGGAATGTTGAAATACTTCTTAGGTGTTGAAGTTATGAGGAGCAAACATGGAATCTTCTTATCTCAAAGGAAATATGTGCTGGATCTATTGTCTAAAACAGAAAAATTGGCAACAAAGCCATGTTAGTCCCCTATGGCACAAAGCCTATATCTTACTAAAGAAGGCGAATTGTTTAAAGACCCTGAGAGACATGGGTAGCTGGTTGGGAAGCCGGAACTACTCCTCACAAGAACACGCCCGATATTGCATACCGTTAGTGTCAGAAGCTCTAATACACGCCTTCTCCAACAATCGAGCTCATCGGGCTACAGAAACTGGGATGCTATGCTACTTGAAAAAGTGGGTCCTGGTGATCGGGTATTTTATACAATAATCATAAAGTATAATAGACTCAGAAAGTGTTTCAATGGATGCAGATTGTGCAGATCTAAGGAAGACAGAAGTCCACTGTGTTATCAGGTGTTTGTGGGGCTTAATCTAATTTCGCCGGAAGAGTAAGAAACATAACATTGTCTCTCGATCTAGTGCAGAATCTGAGTATAGAGTAATGGCACAATCTACATGCGAGATTATATGGCTCCATCAACTTTTGGCGGAAGTCGATATTAAAACCTCAATCCCGGCAAAGTTCTGGTGTGACAACCAGGCTGACCTTCATATTGCCTCTAATCATGTTTTCCATGAACGAACTAAACACATAGAGAAAAATTGTCATTTCGTTCGTGAGAAAATACAACTCGATTTGATTTTTACATGATACTTGAAGACTAAAGAACAATTAGGTGATATCTTCACAAATGCCCTAAGTGGAGACCGGGTTAGTTACCTATGTAACAAGTTGGGCATGATTAACATTTATGCTCCAACTTGAGGGGTAGGGTTATAGTATGTATCATAATGCTAACATATCGGGTTATGCATGTATCATACACAATATCGTTTGCATTTTATTGTGAATGCTGTTTATAGTAATAGAACTATTTGTAAAGAGTAGATCATCTTACCAAATGTATAGCCTAACTTTCTTGTGTATATATGTATGATGACTCAATGAAAAAGATAAGGAATTCATTTCTCCGACCTTCTTCTCTTGGTTTTTACAAGGATGATTCAATGGCCGTCTCATGAGGTGAAAGTACAGACTCCTGCTTTTAACATAGGAAATCAATATGCTAACACTATTCCTAGGATTTTAAGTTCATGTCTACCTTTTGAATGATGTGAAAATGTGGGAAAATAAGTCAAATTTTGAATATTTTCATTGTTTGGGACGCAAGAATTTCAAAACCCCAACTCTGAGACCCTTCAATTTATTAAAATTAAAAAATAAAAACCATAAAATGATGGAGTCAGATGTTTTTTCCCCTAGGTTTTCCCAGCAACCAAGCGGACTCACAAGAAATAATTTAGCAAAGGGAAAATTTCAAACCTTGATCTTCTTGAGCAATTCATAACCTGTCATCCCAAGCATAGAATAGTATGTCATTATTAGATTGATCTTCAAACCCTTCAAGGCAACCAATGAGATATCAATCTCAAAACCTCAGTGAAAAACTATTTGAATTTAATTACAAGAGAATCAACACACCTTCACAAGAAGATATCTTGAGCAGCCTCTCAATCACCTTCTGATCAACATAACTATCATCAACCGCAAGAACATGTAGCTCCTCCAACCCAGAAAAGGGATGATCAGAAACCCCAACTTTCTCTTTCTCCGGTAAAACACGTCGTAGCTCTAGCAATGAGAATAGACCTTTGAGCCCGTTTTAAAGCGGCTCAATTCCAAAATTGCATAACACCACCAACAATCAAGAAAGAAAAAAGATAAAAACTAAAATCATGTGGGGTCCCCTAAAAAAGATGAAGTTTCAGAATTTGAACAACCTTCATTCAGTTTAACCTAGTTTGTAACCCTCCTTTGTAGACACATCGAATTGAAGAAAGAGGGCAAAGAACACAAACCTACATCCAGAATCAAAAGACCAAAAAGACTCATTTCTCTTCATCAAAAACCAAGAAACAAATGTGTTTGAGACAGAAAGACAAAGAAAAATCAATGTCTCACTTACTTGAAAGCCAGAAGCAGAGCCTTTGCAAAAAGGCCCTCATTGTCTTTCTCAATCAAAGCATACACAATATGTTATGAGATTTGGAATAAGTAAAAGGAAGCTTACATATTATTTTTTTTGGAAAGTCTATTTGCTACACTGTGAATGGCAGCAGCCATAGTAATATTTAAGGTTTGCAAAACAAATGAAAATTAAATATGTATACATTTGAGCTGTAAAGAGAAGCCATTAACGTCATCCAACATAAGCAGCTGTGGCTGAAAGAAATATGCTAGAGAATATTATCGAATAGCATGTACATATGCATTTGAGTTATATATGTATTTGAGTTGTAAAGAGAAGTTTCATAATGATCCACAAATAGCTGTGTCAGAAAGAAATGTGCTATAGCTTTTTAAAGTGCTATATATATATATATGCAAATATACAATATTGTCCGAGCAAACAATGAACAACACACTTGAAGTAGGTTTATTTACAAATGTCATTCTCATCAACCTCACGGACAGATGTTGCAAAAATGTGAGATTGAACAAGTTTAGGATTGGTTTTTGCAGAACAAATTTATCTAAACCCTCTCGGATTGCCAAGTACTGCAGGAAATGACAGAAAAATGATATTATTCTGAACTTAATTTGAGATGAAAGTGTAAATTTGGCATTACAATAATAAACAATCAATAATATAAAAAACAATTTAAATGAAAGGCAAGCAAAAGTTGTGGTAACTTATTGTTAACTTAAATTGATGGAGGTTAGCGTAGAATGTATCATATGATGATATGTATCATATAATGATATGATTGATTTATGAATGTGATTAACAAACATTGGTAGTTAGCTAACATTTACCTAGATTTCGTCTAAAGGTTTTTCTTCTTTCCAATGCAAGCCAAAATGATATTTACAGTATGCAAAAAGTTTTCATTTAGCTATTTGTCTGTTCGCAGAGATAAATGATGTTGAATTTCTCGAGTATGTGATAGAGGTGAATCGTATTAGCATTTATAGCGTATTTCTTATGTGTTTATGTAACCTAAATGCTAAATTCAAACCCTTATTCGTAAATATTACACTAATCCCTCATCTGTTTGAGTTTTGCAAGATTGATGGGAATACAAAGAAAGACTCGAACAAAAAAGAAGCAGAAGGAACTTGATGTTTGAGGCCTGTCTGGCCGAGGTGCATGTGAAGGACACCTTCGCAGCCGACGGCGCCGCCAAGGCAAAAGGAAGCTTCACCGGCCGCGGTCGGGAACCGCAAAATGATGAGTCTCGGTCTGCCACAGAAGGCCAACCTTCACCTCACTGAAGGAGTTCGCACCGCGAAGGAGCACCCGCCGCAGCGGTAAGAAGGAAGATAGTGCATACATTGGTCTCGGGTTCGCCAAGGCGAAGCATGCCTACGCCACAACGAAGGAAGATCGGCCATAATGAAGACACCTGCCTTCGCCAAGGCGAAGGATGTCGGGCTGGGACAAGAATGCTTCCATTTTGGCCCAATCTTTGGCCCATTTTTCCAATGTAATAAATACCATACTTGTAATATTTAGTGGTAACTCGAGAGGACTTGAGGCTTGAAATACCCCATTTTTGGTTTCCTCTGCTTCACAATTTTAGGGTTTGTAGATTTTCTTAGATTTTTAGCTTGGTTTTTGGTGCTAAGTGGTAAGATCCAAATTGCAGAGGACTTAGTGGTGAGAGGGACTTTGGAGGACGTCTACCTCATATTTGTTTTGTATCCCTAAACTCTCTTTCTCTCTTAATCTTTCAAAGACAGTTTGGTGTAACATGATTTTGCTGGGTTTCAGGCTACTATGAGCTGCTAGACCCCTCTCTAGGGTTGGTTGTCGAGACATGTTTGGTTTATATGTTGTCTTGAATGATTTTGTGAATATAATCTCAGTTCAGGTTTTAAGTGGATGGTTTTATGAATTCCCAGGTTTTTATTCAATTGTTGCATGATAGGTAGTGAGATTGAGACCTAGAGCTCAAAGGGTTTCCAGAGTGACAGCTAGAAGTATACCCTTGGGACTTGCTTTTCATTCCCTAGTATCTTATAATTGATAAAATCAATTTAACTTAATCAAAGAAGTCTACGAAATTAGGAATGCCTAATACTAGATGGATTTTATTAGGAGGGACATCATTTAACCTTATGTGATGATCGTATGGACCGAGCGGTGATCGATCTGAGCATAACCCGAGAAATTCCATTGCATGGATCGAGAGGTGACCAATAGAATTTCCTGAGGACTGATTTACCTTAGAACAAGTATCACATTGTTTGACCTAGATGGACCAAAAGGAGAATAGGGATTAGGTGTGAGAAATTGAGAAGAGGCTTGAAAGAATGAACCTCATACAGTAACTCCTTGGGTAAACACAAAAGTATCTTCACTTAATTAGCACTTAATGAATCTAATCCATGAATGCATCAATGGAGACAGTCAGCCCTAGTGTCATTCCTTAAAGTTTTTCTTACAACTTAATCTAATCATTTGCTAATCTTCAAGAGTAGATTTTTAGTTTAACTTAGTTTCATTTTTAGTTAACAATTAATCTCAATCATATATTTCGCTTAAATAATGAAATTCTCGAGTAGCCGGGGTACTTAATCCCCACTTAAGCCATCTCATTCCTGTGGATTCAATATCTAAGGTTTTAATTTAAAGCCAATCGTAGATACTTTGTGGACACGCATAATTTACGAGCTTTGGTTGATTTTTACCACAGACTTTTTATATAACACAAACAACCGAACAGTATGTTTTCACGAACTTCAAATCTTGATCTTCTGAGGTGAACAATGAAGATATAATCATTAGATATTTTGGCTATCTTTTATATCATGAATTTGTCCATGTTGTTAAAAACAATTGTATATCACTTTTTGAGGTCTTCATTATATACATAATAAGATAGCAATATTTATAAATTCATTTATTTATGGTAATAATGTTGAGTGATTAGAGGTTTTTTTAGCTAATTTACCTGGGCAGAGCAATGGCCTTATGGTTTTTACAACATACATAAGTAAATATTTGTTCAAATTTCGCACCTATACCTTTGTGGCATTTGTTACAAGCCATGTACCAAAATTTTTGTTGTAGATTAGGAATTGATATTGATGCTTTTACCCAGAAAGTTATTTGTTGTATGAAAGTTTACTAAATAATGAATACATGTGTTAAAATATGAAAGCATTTACCATACTATATTATTAATTTAAAATTGTTACCATCAGTATCGAATTCGCTATTTGATTGATTTCAATTATGTTAAGATCATGGTTCTCGCTTTGTTTTAGAGGCCACAAGCAATCTGTCGTAAACACATTCCAGTGTATCAATGTTGTCATTGCACCTATATTTCATAAGAAAAATCATTCTGTTAATTAGTTATCATTGGTTTGAATTTATTAGATAGATATATACTATTTATGAAAGTAGGCTAGAAGGAATAAGAGAGTATTGTTTACCAAGTTCGTCGAGCTCGACCTTCTAAGTTCTCTGGGTAGATAATGAAGCAGCTAGACAGCTTTGTGGATAGTGATAAGCCTAGAAAAAATATTATAGTTGTTATTTAATGATCATAGTTTCAAGCAATCAATAATGTTGTAATTGTATATTCATATATGCAATACCATGAAATAACACTACTTTTAAGCGTGTTGCAATAATTATTGGCTTCTTTGAAATTATATTTCTTATCACAACAGCTTCATTTTGTGTAAATTGATCCCACATTGTTAATATGAGAGGCTTCAACCCGAAAAAAGAATTAAGTTGTGATATGTGTAATGAACAAACAATAATTGAGTAACAACGAAAGAGATTAGAGTATTCGTACTCTTGATTGATGATGATAATTTCACAGATGGTGTAAGTTCCACTTTTTGTTAGCAATTCCTTGGTTGTTGTTGCGTCAATGACAACTGCTATAATATCTGCAATGCAATTGTGATTATAATAAGTATTTTTTATTTGTTTTATTTATTAACATATAAGTAAAGTGGTACGATATTTGATCTTACCAACTTTAGTCCTGGAATCAATGTATTTTGGCAAATCTTTGAAATGCACAAAGTGTTGTAAAACAGAGTTTTTTTTTTTTTTTTTTTGTCTTCCGATTCAACTTCTTCAACTAATGTTTTTGTATCGATAACCCATTGATATTCATTGTCAACTACGCGAAATTCAACTTTGATTGGGTCTATGCGTGTATTTGTTATGTGATAGGTGTAGAATACACGCAAAGTTTCTTCAAATAGAGCTATGTCTAGTTCAAAAATGCAACCTTGTATTTTATTGCCCTGTATTTGTGTAAAAAAAAATTGGAAAAAATTAGTTCAATCATGCATAATTGGTAGAAATTTTGAAAATCATTTGGTGACCTTATTTTGTGATTATATTTTTTTGAGTTATTTTTTATGATGTAGAAAATTCTTTAGCTAATGGTAGAGCAAGGCAAATTTACCTCAGAATCAGCCAATATCAATCTTTGATATGTTTTTGTTCCGTATCGAGGCATCCTTGGCATTGATTTTTCTATTCCAATCACCTTTGCCGTCCAAGATATTTGTGTGTGAGTGATTTCTTTGATTAGTTTATATGGCCGACTCATATTTTAGCTGAGAATGACAATAAAAAAAGATAAATGTTAGGTTTAAAAGAATACAGAATTTAGTAATAATGTGACTATGATAAACATATTGCATAATTACCCTTTAGTATAAGATGCAATCAAGCAGTGAACAAATTAAGAAACATGAAGCAGATTTATGTTCTCAACAAGAATTCATCAACATTAACAATTCTTGGTAAATAACATTTTTTGTGTAATTATAACTTAATTTATCATTCAAAAGTGGGTTTCACTAAGATTTCTCCACCGATTTCATGTAGTTGTTTCCAGATAAACCAATATATAATTGTTCATGAGAGAATACAGGTTTAGGTAAATATATGCCAACATAATCTAATGTTTGACCTTGGGCTTTATTTATTGTCATTGGAAAGCTTAAACGAATTGGGAATTGTGTTCTTTTAAAAGGGAAAATCTATTTCGGATCAATTTCAATAGGTATGAATGGTATTCTTGGCAAAAAGGTTCTTTTTCCACAATGAGTACCACTACTAACTTTTGCATCTATTATATTATGATCGAATCTACGACAAATTAAATGACTACCATTACTTAGTCCTTCTAATGGGTTAATGTTTCATAGTAGTATAACAAGACAATTTGGTTTTAATAATAATTCATGAGATGGAAAACCATTAGGTGGTTAAGCTATTAAGGAAATCTTCATGAACAAATGTCAGTTTGATCATGTCTATCAAAGTTGTAATATCTCGTGAATATTTCCAGGAAATTATATATAAGTAAAATTGTTTATATCATCATATAATATTTCTTAGAGTTAATATAACCTGATTTATCATAGCATTTAAATTGTCATTATTCTTTAATGGTAGGAAATACATTATCTATTAGGAAGGTTCAATCGATTAACATCTCTGTATATCTGCTGTACCGGAAGTTTAATAAAATTGTCAGAGTAATTTTTTTTCTACGCCATTACCAATTCATAATAAGTATCTTCACTTCAAATACTAGGTCTTTTTTGAGCATGCATGTTTCTAGTTAATCTTATTTTTGGAATTTTGGCCATAAATTTGATTCTACAGTTTTTTAAACAATAATTTCTTCTTGTGTCTTTTTGGAACAATGGGGTGTCACTTAAACGAAAATTGCCGCTAAGTACAACAACTTTTTCCACCAAATAATATATTACAATCATTTATGTCTTTAGCATTTGTCTAAACATTCAATACATTGTCGTTTTGACATTGGGGCTTCATCCCAAATTATAATTTTTGCAATTTGTAGGAGTTTAGCTGAAGTCGATTATTTGTTGATATTACAAACAGTTGAATCTTCAATATTAAGTGGAATTTTAAAACTCGAATGCGTTGTTCACCCACTAAGTAAAATAGATGCAGCAACACCTGATGATATTGTAGCAAGTGCAATTAGTTTTTTAGATCTTAGCATTGCAAAATTGCTCAGTATAAGAATGTTTTTCCACTTCCACCAAGACCATCAATGAAAAATGCTCCTGGTTCTTGGTAATTGACTTTTTGTAGTATTATATCATATGCATGTTTTTATTTAGAATTAAGACATGTTATGGCAGCAATATCTTTTTCATCAACAACAATTTTCTAATTCTTCACTAATTTCTTTTTTTTTTTATCAGTAAAAAGCAAATATTATATATAGCACAAAAAACCAAATGTACACAGGACGTGAACAAAAGGGAGCCAAAACAACAAAAGAATACCCCAAAAACCCTACCTACTCCCCATCCAAGTGAGGAAGTCTAGAACAAGATGTGAGCAAGATCACAATACAAGACAAATTCCCATGTCCACCGATACAAAGGCTTTAACTTTGGGAGGAATAAACCCCACTCGAACACCAAACTCATTCCTAACGCCCCAAAGATTCCAAACAAGCACAAAGGGGTCAAGTACTCCAAATTTCAGTGTTTCGCCCACAATGGCCCTGGGTGCTGCCAAAAGGGTGTGAAGGACCAAATGCGGGAAGACCCAACTAATCCCGACAATTGACAAAAAGAGATCCCACAACATTTTTGCGCATTTACAGTGAATCAATAAGTGGTCTATGGTCTCCTCATCCTCTTCGCACATAACACATCTATTCACAAGAGTCAAACCTCGGCGTTTGAGTTGATCAATCATGAGCACTTTACCCCCACAAGGCTTCCACTTGGGAACAAATGATTCCAAAACTGCCATATGGAAACTCCATAGTGTGGGAAGTATCGAAACTTTTATACATACCACCGTGAAACCATTTTCATCTTCGTTTGTCTCTCCAGTCTGCACTTTGATCATCAAGAGTTTTTAAGAATCTTATCACCTCTTCAACTCCAATTATTATGGTTCATGAATGTTCTAACCAACATCCAGCCCCCTCTCTACTCTCCCAAATATCCGCAACCTTGACCTCTTTGTTCGCAACCAGACTAAAGAGAGAGGAGAAACAAGAACTC
Organism: Tetrastigma voinierianum; assembly: GCA_016808115.1. NCBI lineage: Eukaryota > Viridiplantae > Streptophyta > Magnoliopsida > Vitales > Vitaceae > Tetrastigma > Tetrastigma voinierianum. Next base: position 10,797 of record JAEQBH010009693.1, on the reverse strand, counting down.
AAAGACTCCTCACCGCACCAAACATCATTCCAAAAGTTTATCCTCCTACCATCCCAAAGGACAAAGACTGCATTATGAATAAAGTCGAACCACTCTTTTCTGATTTCCTTCCATAAGCTAGTCCCATAACCACCTCTGAGGTCATAATTTCGCTTTTGTTTAAGTTAATTTTCAAACCCGACATAGCTTCGAACCACATCAAAATCCAACTCATAAACTTTAACTGGTCACTGTCAGCTTTGCAGAAGAGGATCGTGTCGTCAGCATAGAAAATATGGGAAATAGATAGATTCTCCCCTCTCCCTCCGACCGCAAGAATCCTATCACAACTGTATAATTTCCATCAACAAAGACAATTTGTCGACAACTCGCGCTTCCATTCAAACAAAGAGGTGGTGAGAGGGGATCGCTCACAGAGAATTTCTGTAGCTCGGGGAAAAAGCCAACGAAGGGACCCATTTACGAGACCGAGAAAGAAACTGTAGAGGTGCACCATTTTATCCAAATTCAAATGACCGACATCCAACCCCATCCCCGCCTACGACCTAGAACAAACAGAAATCCCAATTGATACTATCATAGGCTTTTTCTATGTCCAACTTACACACCAATCCACTTTCTTCCTTCTCATGGTTGAATCCACAACTGCCAAGTAATCGTAATACCTGCATTCTGGCGCCCTCTACAAAAAGCATTGTGGGACTTAGAAATCACCTTGTCCATGACCCTCTCTTGATCCTATTGGCTAAATAATTTTGATAGAATTTTGTAAAGGCCTCCCACCAGCACTGCCTAAACTCAAGTCTTCCACATCGCTCGGGTATTAAAACTAAATGTCGCATTTAGATTCTCACAATCCCACTTCGCTCATGGAACTCCTTGAAAAGCCTAAACCTCATTCTTTACGAAGTCCCAGCTAAAAGCCCAAAAGGCAATGGGGAAACCATCGGGGCCGTGGAGCCTGCCATATCGAGCCTAGAAATAGCTGGGTTCACCCCCATCCTCCCGAGAAGGTTTCCTCTAAACCCGCCGGGTCAAACCCGACTCTAAACCCGGTCGCTTTAGCCATCTTGTGGAAAGAAGCCTGTTCCCGTCCCCTCCTTTCCGCCCCAAGCTCGACTTCGCCCAGAGATCTCTTCCATCACCCAGCTTTGCACCCGGCCCGCTTTGACACTGCCTCAACTTCCTCGAGGGCCAAACCCTTCCTTCTCACGATCATTCCATATAAAGATACCCTGCGTAAGGCATCCTCCTTGTTAGTCTCGATTTTCCAAAAACCTCTATGTTCCAAGCCTTCAAAATACCTTTCAGAGTCAAGTAATCTTGTCGAGAGGATGAAACTCAAGGAGCTTCGTGAAAAAGTGGAGGCATCACAACAACCCTTTCAAGGTCTCTTTGAAACCTCAAATCTTAAATCGTCCACATCAACCGAAATCTATGGGGATGGTCCCCATTCTCGACCTTCACTATCCAACAGATGGGAAATGATCTAAATCGCCCGGGAGGCATCTCTGGGTAACCTTATTGCAATGGCTCTCCCAATCGGGTGTGACTAAAAATCTATCTAAACGAGACATCAACCGCCACGATACCACCCTCCAAGTATAAGGCCTCCTCAAGCGAAGATCTCTACCCGCATCATTCGTGACGCCCAAACCTTCTCATGGAATTAGAAAACCTACCTCTAAATCTTCATTTGGAAAAAGAATCCTCGTTAAAATCACCCAACACACCATGAACATCCTGATGTGCCTTTATCATCCAAGCTCTTCCCAAAAGGATTCTCTAAGTCTATTCTCAACCGATCCATACACTCCAGAGAAGACCCATTGGAACCCGTCTTCGACCATTTTAAACAAACACGAACGGAGAAGCCAATTATAGAGTCCACTGTGCTAATTCGATCACATCCCAAAGTAGAAGAATACCCCTCGTTAAACCTTCCGTCTCAAAGACTTTCCAATTCAATCTCCGCCCACCCTGCATCGCGAACTAAAGCGGACTCATCTCGACCTTAGTCTCTCGTAAACAAACCAGTCCGCTCGAAATTGCTACAAAGTTTTTACTACTTTCTTTTATCGTGGTCATTGACCCTCTAACGTTCCAAGATATGATTTTAATCTTCATTTTAACTTTACTACACAGTCTCCTATCCCTCCTCCATTGTTTATCTTATTCTCGTTATAATTAACAATGCTCTTCGCCTTCAATTCCTTGGCCGCTTTTTGATACTATCGACCATCTCTTCCTTTCCAATTTTCTACGAGGCCACTAAATTTCGCAGTAATTCCAAATTTTCCTTTTCTTTAAACTTCCTTTGTAGGATTCCTGTGAATGCACTAATTTTGGCCAACCGCCGCTTCCCATCGCACTGAAAGATAGGCTATCATCATACCTGGCAGGGACTACAGCCATGTTTCCCGAGCTAGGTCCCACTCGAACTCTCTTCATCTTCCCCAGATTGTATGGATTTTTCCTTTTGTCCGTCATTTTTAGTGCTGAGAATTAGCCTTGCGTACTGAGGGTGAAGTATCCTTTGAACACAAGCCCTATCTCAACCCAGCCCCATTCCCATCCGGGCTTTAACCATTATAGTCCCCGAAGAGCCCTACTGCTAAGGAAGGGACCTATTAAAGAAAACTGGGCTTGGGTTCCCCCAATGGGCCCGATCCAAACCCACTTGCCAACCCTGGCCCCATTCCGCCTCGCAACCCGAAACCAAATCGGATCCCGTCCCACGAACCGCCCCACTCGACCGTGACTCCAACAGACCTCCTCTTGGAATTGGGACCGTCCCACACTGCCCGAGGGAACAGGACAAGCCCCATTTTCTTTTCCTTATCCTTCACCACCTGGTCTCACCCTCCTCCCAACGCGTGTGTAGCCTTCCCCTTCTGTATCGAGCCCAATGCCCGATGTTTTCTCCTCGGACGTTTTGGGAGATCTGATAAACTTCCTCCCCACCTGGGCTTTAAACCCTAGATTGTTTCTTCCGGGCCGTATGACTTCTAGAGAGTTGTGCACCGCATCTCTCCTCACAGAACATTGTCTTCTTCCCTTCCGACACTTGGTCTACTGGATTGTGGAATCATTCGTATCCTTTCCGAAGTTCCCGACCAGTCCTTAACGTTGGACTCTTTTTTTCCTTTCTCTTCCCGTTTGGCCATCAACGCGTCCTCGTGAAGCTTCTCTCCTCTCTGCTCAGTTCCCGCTTTGTATTTTTTCCCCTGCTGCCTCCTATCGATTGTGTTGAGATCGACTCTTGACAACCCCCTTCATCGATCAAGTAGCTGTTTCGGGCCATTGGAGATTCACTCATAGCCGTGGTTCTCCGTCCCTCTTCATCTTACCCGTGATCCGACCTCACGTTTGCCCATCTATTGTCTTTAGCATTCTCCCCTTTAGACCTAAAGCTTTGCACCCTGAGTCTTAATGGGCATTGGCCCTCAGAGGCACCACGGGAGGGGAATGGGTTTTAGCCCATCACACACTCAAGGTGAGGCCCATTATTATCTATATTAATATCTCTTAAATGGGCCTTTTTGCTCTCCTCCTCTAATACCCTATCCCTCCGGCTTTTTTGAATTTCAAACCATTTCACCTCCTTCCGGGTAATCGGAACCAACCTCCCGACCATGAGACAGTCACCCGCAAATGCCTGATTTCAAAAAGAAGCGCCAGCTCCACGTCTCTCTCATACTTCAGAAGTATGCCCCTGCATCGCCAAACCGCCTCCCACGCTGGCCCGAGAGCCGTGCACTTCTACCATCTTCCTACTCTGATACCTAACTCCATGTGCTCACACTAAGTGGGTATTGGTTGAATCTCCCACCAAATTTGGAGTTCGTAACTTTTGGCTCCCGCCAGCAAATTGACCGATGAGGGCTTTTCGGCATCGCTTTTTTTTTTTAACCCTCGGATCCTGCCCATCAAGGTCCTCGTAGGTCAAGTCATCCAAAGCAACAAAACCTCCATAGCTATCTCCCACCTTTTTCAGGATTTCTCCAGTCCACAAATGCAAGGGAAGGCCGACCACTCTAATCCAGATTTATGTTTCTTGGCCCTTCCTTCCCGTACATCCTGTTTACGGGGTCCACCATTCCAGCTGCAACACTCCACCCCTACAAATCCTTATTCCATTCTCCATGACCTAAGTTGCCTTCCGAAGGAAATAAAACTGTGAAAATAAATTATGGTTTAGAGGGTGAAAAGAGATGCGCCCTTTTAGCCTCCAAGCCCTTTTGGCCTAAGCTTCCATCTCTGTCACTATCGGGTCTCTTACTAGTAGTGTTTTCCAGCTTCCCACCGCTCCATGTTTTAGCATCCCCAAATCCCCTTTTAGAATACACTCACTTATGTCCAGCCATATCAGGATCCCGTCTAGTCTTCCATCAAAATATACTCTGGCTGTAGAGGTTTTATCTAATCTTAAATTTCTCCTCAGGCTTCTTCTTTCCTCTTCAAGACTAAAACTCTGGACTGGTTTTCCTTTATGACTTTTGTCCTTCTCATATCCCGTGGCTTTTACGGCTTCCTCTATCAACGTCCACCCATTTATCAGGCTATTTCCTTCAGGAAAAAACAACCGATGAAATTTTCCGTTTAGATCTGCGACCGTACAGATGATGAAGCATCCGTGACCATTTATCTTTAACACCAAACTGTATCTTCTTCCATTCTCCCTCCATCTCAACCCTTCAATGATTTTTTGGCTCGGCCTCTTCTCAAAGATTTAAGACCTCGAGTAAGATTCTCGCTCTCTTCCTCTCCAAAGTTAACTACGGAGCTTCGGTCCCTTCGCTTCTTTCGTTATGACCACCTGAACCTTCCTGCCAACACCCACCGCCTTAATCACGAAAGATTTGGAATCGATGGAGAACCATCTCTGTTCATCTCCGGCCATCTTCCACTCAGGAGAATACGAAGACCAAACTTCACTAATTTATTTTGATATAGTTTCACATTTTTTATCAAGCATTATAGCCACTAAATGATACTTGTCTAAAATTTTTCCCATCGATTCTAGAATATGACTAATGTTTTCTAATACTTTTGATCTTATTGTATCATTTGATTTCTTACCTATCAAAATATAATCATCAAACATTGGTTTTTCGAAATTTTGTCATAGTTTTCAAGGATTGCTAGATTTATAATATACTAATAATGTTGCGAATAAATGTTGTAGAGCATATGGCATTTGGTATGAAGAAGCCTCTTTAAAGTTATCTAATATTATCAATCGTATCTAGTAATCCATGTAATAAGGCAATTTCACTTTAAATGATGCGGTTTGAATACCATTTACTTTTTTTAAATCATCAAATGATGTTGGGCCTCTAATATGATTGAGTAATAATCATAAGTAATATCTTTCACTATCAGTTGGATTAGCTATTATAACTCCACCTATAACATTTCTTTCTTTTTTTTCGTAGAGTCCATATTTTATCTAGTTGATTCCAAACAAAATGTTCTAGAAATTCTTTATATAGCTATATTTTAGCTTTATCACTTATTTTATTCATTGAGAAGTACTCAGTGAGCATAAATTTTGTATAGAAATCATTATTTATAATATGGTTTAAGTTGTTAGATTTTCTAAATGTCACAGGTTGTCTATCTTCAAGATGTAGTTGAAGTGTTTTGGCAAAGGGTTGTATTTCATTTGTGCGTGAAGTTATGGGGGATTCTCTTACATTGCCTCAGGTGGAGAAACCCATCGTGCATTTTGGAAGTTTTTAATTTCATCTATGGTTTGAAGAGGTTGTTCTTCAATGATATTCAAGATAATTCAATCATGTCCTTATAAATATATTTATATAGATATTTAACTGCAATAATAGTAGAACATATTTCTACATTGATATGACAATTAAATTTTGCAAGTAAATACGGATTGTATCGAACAACCCATCGATTATCTAAATTAGCTCCTCTTATTTTTATTTTTTGTCCATCATTACGTCGTCTATATTTTGGATAGGAATTTTTTCCTTTTGTACTTTCAGAGCAAAAATGCTTAGGTAGTTATTTTTACATCTACCATCTTATTCATACGTACATTGTTTAAATTAAATCACCACATGGACTATGTATCGTATGTCTTATAACCGCGTATACAAGTTCAAGCCAATTCACCTGGGATTTTAGCACAAACAATTTCATCGAAAGATTCAGGCACGATTAATTTTGCATTTGTTTTCAAAATAATTAAAAAATGAGCATGCAGTAGACCTCTTTTTTGGAACTCAATTACATATACATATGCAGCTACAACACCAAATATTTGTTTTTTAAATACCTCTATTTTTAACTATTCTAACTTTGCTCTAAAAACACACACAATTAAATCAGGTATGTTTTGTATTTCTTGATTTGAATGGAGTTCTGACTTAATTTCGGGCCAGTTGAGATTGCATGTTATTGTTAGAAAGATATTGGGTTTTCCAAATCGCTAAACTACTGCCATTGCATCCATGTATCTCTTACGCATATCTCTAGGTCCTCCAATAAAGGATGCTGGTAAAACAATTCGGCGCCCAACTTTATTGCCTCGTGTTCAATCGTCATGAACACTATCAACAATTCCTTGATACAGTTCAACTCATATCTCATTTTGTCTATTACGGAGATAAGTCTAATCTTGATGTTTCAACTTTGATGTACATATCTACTATATATTGTTGCAAAAGCCAACCAACATGTAAGAGCATTGCTTGACGATTTTCTCTAATTTGGAACTTGTAACAATAATATTCCTTACAAGAGACTTTTGTCCTTTTTCGTTGAGCTTTTAAAGTTGTGGAATACAAGAACGGATGATTGTGATATGGGATCGACATGGTTAGGAATCTCAATAGAAGAGGGAGAATTTGATAGGTTCATACCTTTTGTTTCTTTGTGAAATAATTCGGCAGCTGTGGTAATTGTACATGGATCTATGGTGGTGTCTACGCTAAAACAACATTGTCGATTTGGGTTCACTATTCTTTGGATCCCCCAATGCCAACCGGTATCTCCATGAGGTAATAACAGAGGGTATTGTAGAGGATCGTAACAACCATAATAATATTGTACTTCATGGCTCTCACCAGAATGATTATAAGCAAGAATTTCTCGCTCTAATTTATTTTGGGAGAAATCTGTTTTCAGGGTCATTGTTGTCTAGCCATATTCCTGCAACTTCTGATGTCGAAGGACTATTATAAATTCTTTGGTCTAAACCAATGTTTGAATCTTTTTGCATGACAATGTCTACAAGATGGTACCTCTTCTAATATACTAGCTTCAAAAGCTATCTGTTCTAAAAAGGTTTTTCTTTTTCTATTTTTTCTGAAGAAGCAAGGTCACTACAGAAATTCATATTGGGATTCACTGTAAGCTCAGTAGTCAGAAATTCTTGTCATGTTGATGAACATCCTATAAATGTCAATATTAACTAAAGTTATTCAAATTGGTATATTTACATATAATAACTTTATTTAGATCCAAAGGATGTAACTACCACGTCAAAGAAGCAGCTAAACACACACACTTGTTTTCTTTGGTGACCTCAATATTGCTTGTAATTTCATGATTGAGCTTTCAATGGAAAATAATCTCACTGATTATAAGTCGATATTTTTATATAAATGAAAATATTAAATAGATTTGTCATTATACTCTAGTTTCCTTCTTCGCCTATCACAAATGTGCTTTTTTCGACTGATTTGATATATTTTTTTCCTAGTATATCTTTCCCTATTTTTTCAACCAATAAATACCAACTCGGTTTTTCCCCTTTTTTGTTCCTTTTCCAAAGGGGGCCGAGCCATATCGTTTTCGTAGGAGTTACCCTAATATAATAGAAACCTAGAAGCGAAAACGTAAAGAAATGATATCAATACGAAGTGGGAGTTTCAAATCACAAACAATAATACCACATAATAAAGGCTAAGTTAACTCTATTATGATAATCAAGAACAAAATGAAGCAATCATTAATTCAGTAATACATATAATTACAATAAAATGGTATAAATAACATGAACATAAATGATTCTAATAAAAAAAGTAAGACACTTTGAAATTAAATATTTCAATGTGTGGGAAAGAACTGAGTACAAAAATAGCAAAATAATATTAGTAACCAAAGTAAGGATTTACACTTGTTTTCGTACTTTGATCAAACCCACTATTACTGATATAAGTAGCCTCATTCAGCGTTTCTACAAGTCTTACCTAATAACCGAATTAATGAAGGAATTATCAATAGGCAAAGACAGAGAGGAGGAAGCAGTGGGCATAGTGGAAGATTTCTACAAGTCTTGCCAAATATGGCCAAGTTAAAGCGGATAAATACTTATCAACAAGGTTTTTCTCTTTTTGTATTCATTTTTCTTAAGGAGGAATAGAGTATTTGGGTAGGGTATCAAATGAGGCAGTGGACAATTTGATGAGAAAAAACTTGAATTATAAATTTAATCCAAGGAATGTAACAAATATTTTTACCAAAAGATTCGTGGTCTTCATGGTTTAAGTTTAGGAATGTGAATAACAAAATATCTATTATTGGACATGTTTTCTAGTAATTCGTATCCATGGATTTGTCCAAACAGATATCAGTAACCAAAGTTAGGATTTACACTTGTTTTCTTACTTAGATCAAACCCACTATTACTGATATCAGTAACCTCATTCTCCATTTCTACAAGTCTTACCTAATAACCGAGTTAATGAAGGAATTATCAATTGTCAGAGACAGAGAGGAGGAGGCAGTGGGCATAATGGAAGATTTCTACAAGTCTTGCCGAATATGGCCAAGTTAAAACGGATAAATACTTATCAACAAGGTTTTTCCTTTTTTTTTTTGCATTCATTTTTCTTAAGAAACAGTAACCAATTCTTTTGGAATGGTCGCAGATTTTTCTAATCACTAATGTTAACCTGATTTGCACCCAACACCGACTCATATTTGAAATTTCAAATCCACCCTCTATAAGCAAAAAAAACCATAAACAAAAGCACCATAGGAGAAAGTTTATCATAGTTGAAACCCTAAAGTAGAAAATCCATCCACATGGACTAAAACCCTAAACCATAAAATCTAGAATTTTGGCTAAATTTATTCACACAACACACAGTAATAACAGAAGCCGTAAAAAATGGCACTGATGCAAAAAACTTCACCTGAAGAAGCTGACATAGAGCAGAAGAAAACAGAGCGCAGTAGATTCCAAACGAAGCAATCCACAAACAGGCAGGGACCAACAGACACCGAACGCGAAACTGAAAAAGGACATCCTCTTTGACGACTTCAATTCGAGCGTTTGGAGGAGGCGACAGGTGGTGATCAACCGTGGATGCAAGTATGACTCACCAACAATGGCTTCTCTGTAAATATCCGATGACAAGATTGTGAAAGAGAGTAAAAGGCATGGACAATATGGGGAGTGAAAATCAAAAGAAAAGTTTCGTCGTGAACTATTTACACCCCAAGAATTTCTCTATACATCCTATATCACACACATCCATTTTTACACCCCATCTGGCACGACGTATAAAAAAATTTTTCACAAGAATAATTTCAAAAAAAAAAGCCATAAACCGATTTTCATATATGTGCAGAAGACGACAAACGAACTCTGATGATGAGTATGCTTATAGTTGCTACGTCTGGCCCTGTAGTCGCTCCGCATGTCTTTTTTCGGGTCATGACTTAAATTTTTTTTTTAATATATTTTAATTTCAAAGTAATAAATTAGAGATAACAATTTCTTTTGAATTCGATAAAAATCTAATACTCAATTCAAATGAAGGACAAATGAAGGAGGGTATGAAGGAATATTATATATCAAATTAAATATTTAGAAAATAGAATTTGAAGATTTTCTGATCTAGGGATGGATACAATATAAATATATCCTATCCATTGCTAACCCAAATACCCGATTAAATATATAATATATAAACATAATAAATATTTATTTATATTAAAAATCCCTAAAAGTAAAAACTTACCCCGATTTTAACTTTTTTTTTTTACATTTTTTTCTTTAATTGATCATAATAATTCTTATTATTATTATAAGACAAATTATTTTTAATATTCACGATTTTCTAAAACAATTCATTTCACATATTGGAATAAGGTGTTCGGGTAGGGTATGAATACCTAACCCTCCGATGGATAAGGAGCGGGATAAAAATCTAAACTGCTGGGGAATATAACGGGATGGATAAATAATAAATTCCGAGATGCGACAAGACCAAATTCGATCAACAGACTCCATTACCTTTCCTATAAAAACAAATTGTCATAACTGAACTAAACTGGTAATCTCTCCTTCCTATCCCTTACGCCATTCAAACGATTACTCTATCACTCGAAATAATTTAAGCTAATAAATTTAATTCATCACAACACTCAGTTTTGACCAAAGAGTATATGAATGCACGATAAAAAGGATGTAAGAAAGATACATATATATAATTACAAAGAGCTTCCAATTCAGATGAGGCATTAGACAATTTGATGAGCAAAAACTTGAATTATAAACTTAATCTAAGGAATGTAACAAATATTTATACCAAAAGATTCGTGGTCTCCATGGTTTAAGTTTAGAAATGTGAATAACAAAATATATGTTATTGGACATGTTGGGATATATCTTTTCCTATGATTCGTATCCATGGATTTGTCCAAACTAATATCAGTAACAAGTTTTACCTAATTTGTGGGCATAATGGAAGATTTCTACGAGTCTTGATGAATATGGCCAAGTTTAGAAATAGGTTTTTCTTTTTTTGTATTCAT